>FIZR01018891.1:0-11653 GCA_900060175.1 Ferrisia virgata
CATGCAAAAAATCCTCCTCTTAATAAAAGAACTTGACCTCCAACACCAAATTCAAGTCCTAACCTTTCGGATCCCTTTTAAACACTGGGCGTAAAAATCTTAGCAATTATAAACGCCCAGGACAAAGAAACTCATTAAAAAAAAATCTATAGTAAAGGGACATTACGCCAGTAATCGTATGAATTTTTTCAATCTTGTGTATCTTTGTCGAGTGAAAAATATTCGGTTGCTTAATTCTTGGATGTTATATAGTTTGAGCTGATTTGTCACAATACAAAATTTTGGCACCCCCCCCCCAGGTCCCTTAGGAACGATTCTTTTGCTTATTCCTTTATTAAAATCATCATTTGTAAGTTTCAGTCGCTTACGACCACATTGCACCTAAAAGAGTGCGCCATTTATCCCGATCCCAATCTTGAAAAATAAAAAAAATGACTAAAAGTTACATTTCTGGTTCTATGAGGAGGTTGGATGGGGAAGGAAAAATGAAACCACAAAAGGCACATCTACTACCTCCACTGAATACACATGCCAAATTTCAACCTCCTGGCTCAATTTGGAGCGGAGTTATGCGAGCCACAAACTTCAAAATTAGAAAAACCAACCAAAAAACTACATTTTTGGTGCTGTGAGGAGATGGAATGGGGATGGAAAGTTGAAACCCCAAAAGACACATCTACTATCTCCACTAAATGCACATACCAAATTTTCAACCTCCTGGCTCAATTTGGAGTGGAGTTATGCGAGTCACGAACTTCAAAAATTAGAAAAACCGATCAAAAAACTACATTTTTGGTGCTGTGAGGAGGTGGAAAGGGGATGAAAAGTTGCAACCTCAAAAAGCGCATCTGAGACCCACACTAAATTTTCATATCAAATTTCAACCACCTAGTTCAATTTGAAGGGGAATTAAGCGCGTTACAATATTGAGAAATAAAAAAAAAAAAAAAAACTAATAAAAAACTACATTTCTAGTGCTATGAGGAGGTTGAATGGGAATGAATAGTTAAACCCCCAAAAGGCACATCTAGTACCTCCTTTAAATGTACATGTCAAATTTAAATCACCTAGCTCAATTTGCAGGAGAGTTATACGTGCCATAATTTTGAAAAGTAAAAAAATCCGACCAAAAAACTACATTTTTGGTGCTGCGAGGGATTGAAAGGTTAAACCTCCAAAAAACCCAACCCATCAATGCACATCAAGTTCAACTCTATGTCTAGATGAGGAGGGCACATATGTTTGGAACAACTTTCATCCTTAATAATTGTAAGTGGGGTGCGGGGGGGGGGGACTAAAATTTCAGAATTGTTCATTTTTAAACCAATCGATATAAAACTAAAAATAACATAACATATCTAAAAATCAACCTCCTATGTCAATTAGGAGGTGAGATATGAGGAGTTTTTTTCTTTTTGACCGTGAAAAGAAGCAGTTTCTCACATATCTCTCATTCAAATTGAGCTATGTGGAATGAAATTTGGTATGCTAAAGTTCTAAATGAGAAATTGACCTTTCAGTAATATTAAAAACACTAGCAGCCTCGAAAAAGTCGTTTATTGGTCACTTTTTCTTAATTTCCGGGGTTTTCAACACATTAATCTACTTAAAATTATGCCAAGGGGCTGAAAATGGCGATGCAGATTTAATGAAGGTTTTGAATGAGCCTTCGCGGGGTAGGGGACACTTTTTTGAGGTTTTTTTCTCTCACATCTTTGCTCTGAATTGATTTATAATATGTAAGTCTTCACCTGGAGTTAGTATGGCTTCAAGAGTCACTTTTTGAAGGTTTCAGCGATTCATTACAAAATTGACTTGTACTACTATAAAATTGATGGAAAATTTTATAATTGCGATCTCCTATCTCAATGAGGGGGAGGGGAGGAGATAAAAAAATAAAAATAATAAAAAATTTGGAAACTAAAAAATGAAAACAATTAAAAATTGAAAAAATAAAATTTGAAAATATTGAAAACTAAAAACCCCTTCTTTAAACAACTATCTCTTCAATACGCCTCTGGCCTCCGTTGCAGAACATGGCGTTAAAAAAGAAAAAAAATAATAAAAAAAAAATAAAAAATTGAAAAATAAAAAAAATAAAAATATAGAAAGTAGAAATATTGAAAAGTAAAAAAATGAAAAAAATGAAAATAAAAAATTCAAAGTATTAAAAAATTAAAAAATAAAAATAAAATAAAAAAAATTTAAAAAAATAAAAATAATAAAAATTAAAAATAAAGAAATAAAAAACGGAAAAATTAAGAAAATAAATAAAATATAAAAATAAAAAAACACAAAATAAAAAAATAAAAAAATGATCATTCATTTTATAATTTTTGCTTCGACCTTTTTTTATGCTCTCTCGTAAGAATACATCATGATCTCAAATAATACTCATTACACAGGTCTTCTTGACATGCACTAATGAATCACAAAGCAGGAAAAAATTGTAAAAATCATCAGAAACGACTACACGATCAATTGTACTCTTCCAGACAATTTTATTTCATCATTCTGTTCAAAAATTATTCTTCACCCTTACCACAGCGTCAATTTTTTTAATACTTTTTTCATCCCTTTCATCGAAAAAAAAAAAACACATACAATTTCCATCAAATGAAAAACACCCAATTATCAATTTCACCGTTCAAATATAAATAAAAAAAATCTTCGTATAAAACGACTTATTCAACGTAACAATTCGAGTAATCACTGGTACAAAACCGCAAACATTCACACGTTCGCTAAACACTATCGGCAGGTAATCGAAGTATTGAAAATTTCACTTTAATTTTGATCCTGGAATAAAAATTTTCACTAGAAACGTGTCCCTAGGTACAGGTACGTACATTATACGTACATGTGAGCCGGAAAGCATTAAACTGTAAGAATATACACAACTACACATGTGTACCGAATCACATTATCATATTGTGCCCATTACGTGCTTGGAATGTGCACTACGCAGCACCTTTCCAACATTCAAACAACAACCTATACGTATATACGTAGTACTTTACCGACTCGTACGTAGAATAGAGTTTAATACAGGTTAGTAAGTCTTAAATATATACGGGTAGTAAATTGAAGTAAACGACCATGCTACGCGACATTGGCACTTGAAATAATCATTTCAAAATGAAAGTTTTCTCTATACTTAAGTATACCAGATACCTATCGTAATAATGTTCATAACATTTATTTGTATACATATTCCTACAAACGTAAACGACAAGCTCGAATTAATATTTTAATGTTTTCGTCGTAAAATATACTCGGTCTTCTCTTTTTTAAGCATACAGCAAATCGTACTATGTACTTGATATATGTACAAATGAACGATTAATTATAAATCTGAAAGTATAGTGAAATTTTCTTTGAAAAAAAAAAAAATATAGATGGCCAAAAGTTTGAACGTAGCTGGGAAAATTTTTGTATAGTATTGATTATTATTAATTCATTGCAGAATTCGTTTGTCGTCATCATCCTCAAAGTAACCGATGGCATGTTATACAGATGCTTTAAATTTAAGCACCTATACGAGTACATTTTAGACCAGTAAAAAGAGAATTATAAACTTTAACCGTAAAAGTAGGTACATAATTCAAGTGCGTCGACCATAAGGCACGTGGATAAATACCTTCGACCCATCGTAATTGTACGCAGGTTACACAGACGAGGATAATACGAAACGTACGTCGAGCTAATAATTACATCGCGTAATACCTTCCCAAGTTACTACCTTACATGAATCTAGCATCTGTCACTCTAAAAGGAAATATTATTAGTAAAGCGGAATTATCCACCATATGCATATTAATATGCTAGCAGCATATTATCAAATGTGTTACCTGCATCGTACCAGATTATACGAAGCTACTCGTAACCGTTGAATTAATAAAAATTATTGTAAACACGACGACGATTCCTCGTCAACTTTCGTACCCAACACCTTATAGCACCTCATTTGTCTGCAATTAAAGCATCCAGGACGTGAAATTAATCGCTTACAGGTGAAATAGCACCCTCTCCCTCCCCCCCTCTAAGACACCGACGTAATTAAATCGAAATTTTACCAACTATGACATCAGCTGACGATACGTCGTTCGTGTTGATAAACGGTACGTAAATTTTATAGTGAAATTTTAACATGTATCTTGAGGCGAATGATATCGTGCGTAGAAGAAGAAGCTCAAATTATACGTACGGTACATTTATGCAAAATGTACAATTTTCACCGAGTAAATGCACCTCAACCTACCGCACCATCCACATAAAACTGTATATATGTTGATTGCAATTTTTTTTCCCTCCCTAATACTGTACTTTACTTAATCTATAAGTAGTACTCACTGGTAAGTTTATGAATATGATGCACTCGCACAGTGGAAAATTACTTCGTATAATCTACGAGCATTTAAACTATAACTCTTTAATGAGATACATAGATATTTATACCTCGTACTAGTACTTGCGGATAGATGCATCGTATACGAAAGAACGTCTGAGAAGCCGAGAGCAATTCTCTTCAAGAGCTATGTTTATAGGATGAAAGTAATAGGAAATTGATTAAGTACACTTATGATTAAACGTTACATAGCCGTCGCGTGTTCTGCAGGCACACACATACACACACACACACACACACACACACGTACACGAGCATACTACCACTATACATAAAGATGCAATATGAAATATACGTAAACGTATGTACTATAAACACTTTGAGTTGAGACCGTACCAGTAAACATGGCTAATGTACATCTACATCTACACCTATCTAACCTACTTTCTAGCTCGATCCTCTTTTGAACTGGCCAATGCGATATTATGATCTTATACACGCGTTGTCTTTGGCTAGAGCCTAGCTCATCAACTCGCATACAGACACAGGCACAGACACAGGCACACATCTTTATAAAATAACTTTAAACCTATAAGGTCCGCTTCGAACGTATAATTGTCACCTAAATCTTAATACGACGAGAACAAATTATACGTACTGGGTGCGTTCCCCTTCTGCTCTCTTCCTCTCCAGGTTTGTGTACTTCACCTATTGCAGCGTGTATACGTGTACGTAGGTCGTAGCACTAGCTATCTACCTGTGCTGCTTTGGTGTATACATATCCGCTTCTCTATATACTTATCTAATTGCCAAGATCTACTTTTTAATGAAAATATCATCGAGTGTTAATAATCTCGTAGCATAGCTATTTGTAGAATGTTTGCGTTTATAGTGTCACTCTCGCGATAGCAATTTATTAATTCCTGTATGGAAATTTTAACGTGATAAGAATCAGAACTGTGTAATACGATGCAGTATAGAGAGGCTCGATTTTGACGTTAGAATTGGCCTCAACTTGAACTGTTTCCATTTTAATTCCATTAGCTCGTTCTAATTTTCGTAAAATTAAATTATCAAAAAGTACACGATCGCAGTGGCTCGTTTGGTGATTTTTCTATAAAGCTAATTTTTTTAATAAAATTTCACTTAGTTTTTGACTCAGCGTCGTGTGATTTAGAAAGAGTCTTTCCTGATAAGGGTCAAAAATCGGCCCCCGAACCAAAATCGATCAAATTTGAACCAAAATATTACTCATGGTGTAAAAACATCTCGAAAAAATTTCTAGCTCCACACCCACTCCTTCTGGAATAATCGCCCTCCAAATGTCTCGAAATTTCAACTCGCCATAGCTCCAGGAGGAAGGGTAAACATTTTTGAAATTTTCACACATTATATATATTACCGAGTACTATGAATGAGAATTATTCGAAAATTTTCGATTCTCATTTTCCCAATTTTTTTTTCATGTTGAAATATTCAAAAAAAATTTTAAATAATGGGGGGGGGACTCGTGGCTGAAAATTTTTGTTATATCTTTGTAAGTGGTCATCTATCAAATGTATTTTTTCGAGGTTCCAAAATTGACTGCAACATGCTTAAAAAAAATCAAAACCAAAAAAAAAACACTTTTTTCACTGCTTATTCGTAATTAACTAGGCAGGTATCCTAAATCAAAGCAAAATTTCGAATCAATACACGAATAAATTGAAAGTACATATTAAAAGAAGGCCATTTCCAAAATTTCAAGTCCTGAAATGCATTTCTTGAATTTTGGCGAATTTTACAAATTTCAAAATTATCTCATCGTCGCGTGAATCATAAAAATTTGATCTGATCAACGAAAACAGCTGAAATTGGGTACATACCTCACTTTTCGACCCTCCCCCCTTCCCAACCGATTGAAAGCGGTTTTGAGACGTTTCGTAGACTTCACGAATTTTTGGACTTCTCTAGTGCTGGAAAACAGTTCATGAAAATGGTACATATGAACATTAGGGTGTTTCTTAAAATACAAAATTTGGAATTTTTGGACACCTACCCCTTAAAAGGTTTGGTTTGGCCCTAAAAACACCATAGTTAAAATTTCAGCCAATTCGAACAGTATTAACCCGTGTCTGATCAGCATTTAAGTTACGAGCCAAACACTACCAGCCTGAAGCCCGAGCACGATACTAATCGTCGCGACACATAGTGGAGTAGTTCTATGTTATCGGGCACTAATGACAAATTTTGGTACGTAATTTCAACGCTGATCAGACACGGGTTAATATTATTCGAATTGGCTGAAATTTTAGCTATCGTGTTTTTAGGGCCGAACAAAACTTTTTTAGTAGGCGAGGTTCCAAAAATTTCCAACTCTGTATTTTAAGAAACACCATAACGTTCACATGTGCCATTTTTATGAACTGTTCTCCAGCGCTGGGAAAAGTACAGAAATCCCTGAAGGCTACAAAACGTCTCGGAGCCGCTTTCAATCGATTGAGAGGGGAGGAGGGGGGAGGTCAAAAATAAGGTATGTATCAAATTTCAGCTTTTTTTGTTGAACAGATCAAATTTTCATGATTTACACAACAATGAGGTAATTTTAAAATTTTGAAAAATTCGTCAAAATTCGAGAAACTCACTTCAAGACTTAAAATTTTGGAAATAGGGTTCTTTTAATATGTACTTACAATTTATTTGAGTATTGATTCGAAATTTTAATTTGAGTTAGGATACCAGCCTTGTTAATTATGAATAAGTAGTGAAAAAAGTGTTTTTTTTTGTTTTAATTTTTTTTGAATACGTTGCACTCGAATTCGGAACCTCAAAAAGACACATGTGATAGATCACCACCTAACAAAGATATAACAAAAATTTTCAGCCATGAGTCCTCTCCAAATAAAAAAAAAAATTTGTTTGAAAATTTCAACATAAAAAAAATTGGAAAAATGTGAATTGAAAATTTTTGAATATAATCTGTCAAAATTTCAAAATTTTTTACCCTCCCTTTCCAGAGATATTGCGAGTTGAAATTTTGTCATGGGAGCGATTATTCCGGAAGGGGTGGGTAGAAGGGGGGGGGGTCGAAATTTTTTGGAGGATATTTTTGAACCATGAGTAACATTTTAGTTCAAGTTTGATCGATTTTGGATAGGGGCCATTTTTATTAGAAAAGACCTTTTTTATTATTTGTCACATTTTCAACTTTCTATCTTCTTTAAAAATTTTATATGTGACTGAATTTTCATGTAATTGCATATACACTTTTCTACAGTCTACACCTTTTTATTTTTTTTATTATTATTTTTTTTTATACCTTTTAAATGCCATTAACGCGAATGTAATGACCGAACTTGAAAAATTTTGGCACGCATTAAGTATAACGAAAAATTTTTAATTGTGACAGAGACGAATAGTAGAAAATTTAATGTGCCTAAAAATACTTAAAATGAGCTTAGTGGATTTTGAACGATATTTTATGCAGATTTTAAGAAACCTCCCCCCCCCCCCAGTACCACTCTCGGGTGAAATGGATCAATTTTGGTATAATTTTAAAAGAAATTTTATCATAAATTAATTTCTGTGGTCATTTTACTCCTACATCCCTCAAATTTCAATAATTTAAGTAAAAACTCGATTTCGGAGCACTGTTTATCCCCCTCCCCTTTCCCTCAGGAATGCTCGATGGGAAGGTTTTTGGAGATGTTTATGGAAACTTTTTGAAACATTTTAAAAGAAAAATCTCCAAAGTACCAATTTTTATGCTTTTGTCTTTTTTTTGGTGCTAATTTTGCTAGGCTGTAAGAAAACTCGAAAAAAATGAATAATCGAACCTAACCTAACGAAAAAAATCTTTTTTTACGTGTTGTGAGGAATTTCCATAGGCTTGAACAAATTAAAACCCCCTTAAAGTACACGTTTAGAACCCTTACCAAATCTGCATGTGGAATTTCAACACCCCAGCTCTATATTTGGAGCAAGTTACGTGAGAAAATGATTTTTTTTTCAAGATCAACCAGGAAGAAAACCCCATCTAATTAACGTAGGAAGCTAATTTTTTAATCATATGCGCAACTTTCGATTTTTTATCGATTGGTATAATAACGAAGAATTTTTGCAATTTTAGCCCTTTAGCACTCCCTTCCCCAAATTTAAGCGCGACTAAACTTCGACACAAGGTATTCTCCTTCAAGTATGCACTACAATCTGACATCAATCTAAGCTCATTAACTGAATTTCAGCGATTTCGGTTCATATGGACCCGAGTAAATAATTCACGATTAGGTACTTCAAATCCCTCTTTCGTTGCTTCCATTGGAAGATCATTTGGTTGGTGTACTGAGATCGTGAGAATTTCTAACTTGAATTTCTTGAGGCATATCAGATAAAATTCATTAAAATAATCAACAGCTTTGCTCACTCCTTCCTTAATTTGACAGCATCCACATCAACGACTACTACTTGCTCATGTATAAAGCTCCTAGACTCCTATTCTCTTATCAAATGGAAAAACTCTCTTGTAAATTCGCAAAATAAAACTGTCATCATCGTTGCGATTTGTGCCCTCCCCCCCCCCAAATAATTTTTCTTTCTTTAAATTTTCACACCTAAATGGAGTCGTGCACAGCATCGTCCTCTTTTCCTATCTAACGATAAATTCACTTTAATCGTTCATTTTTACGACTTCATCGCGAACGTGGTTTTCAGCTTTCGGTGCGAAAACATCTTACATCTGCGATATCTGACTGGATGACTGGAGCTCGATTACGTGACAGGCAGATTTTTTTTAATTGAGTTTACTCCTCTTCGCGTTTCGAATCTAATAAATTGCTTATCTTGACCGAGTCGGCTCGATATTTAGTACAATTCGACTAACGTTAAGTGTATCATAATGCTACACAGATATACAGAAATTCTAGCCATCTCGATATCTGTTCGCAAATCAAATAATTTAAACGAGGACGATTCCAAAGTACGTGCTCGAGATCACGTCAAAAATTTCTTAGCGATATTGGTAAGGCTTTATACTACGTTCATAGGATGAAAATGATGAAAGGGTAGGCGAATCTGGTAGGGGGCATTTTCCTCTGTCTGTTGCGTTATTGTATCGAGAGACACGCTCGGATGTTGCGTTGGCGAATTTTTACGATAATTTCACGATTTTTAATTTGCTTTCGTTGTTGGATCGGCGTCATTTATGCTACGGAAATATCGCCTTTTCGAATAAAAGCCATTCGTAATACGATACGTAATAAAGTGTTGAATTTTATCGTACAGACGAATGTATATTGTATTATAAGTAACTACATAAATGAGGCGCAGAATTGCTTTTTATTTCGAGTACTTATAGAATTTTTATATACTTCATTTGTTTCGTAGTCATCGTCTTAGTCGTCGTTGTCGGTTTTTGTTTAAGACCTTTTTCCCCCTCATTTCCTGTCTGTGGTTCGTCTTCTACGCGACATAATATTGCGAAATTTTTATTATACATTTTACGAACGATTTAGACTATTGGGAAATTTTCATTTAATCGTAAATACGTATGATGAAATTAATTAAAAATATTACGAAAAACTGAGCCACCCCGCCGGTCTCTTCATCTGCGTATAATCGTAAAAATAAATATGGCAGCGGAATTTTCTTTCTCATATCTTCATCTATTGAAGATACTTTTTTCTTCTTTCTTTCGCAATAATTTCAAGTCCAACACTTTACACTATAAAACACTGCTTTTCATCTCGTTCGTAATTTGTAATTAATTAAAAATTCATAACCGTCGCGTTACCGAGTTTTCTAACGAAAAAGTTGAAAAAAAAATAAAAAATCAAAAGGCTTCAAAAAAAAAAATAAATAAATAAATAATAAAAAATCTCACCCTGCGACGACGACGACGATGACGAGGGCATAATAACACTAAACTGTTTCGTATACCCTTAGCTTAGACTTACGATAGATCCTTTTTTTTTCAGAAATAAAACACAAGAAAGAACTTAGTTTTTTTTTTCAACCAACTAAATTTTAATAATCTTACATTCATTATCTTTTGAAAACTGGCAACAGCCGTTCATTTATACCTACCTACTCGAATGTGAAATTTTTTTTTTCCTGTTTGAATGAATTCGAGCCAAGCTCATATTATGATTACGATATACACACTTTTTTTTTTTTCATTTTCGTTCAATGCAAAAGAACCCCCCTTTTTTTCGCTCCTTCTTTATCGTACATTTCATCTCATTAGAAGCGTTTCTGGCTCGATAATAAGAGAGCAGAAAATACACACATACACACACATATGTGAGTATATATATAAGATGGCGAGTAAATACGCTATAATGGATAGGTAGTAAATTATCTCGATTGGTTGCCTACAGTGTACATAGTGTCGAGTTGATTTCAATCAATTGAAAGGCGGAAAATATATGTACAAACAAGGCGATAGGTTTAAGATGGCCCTTTAGTGTAGACGACGAAGACCAGACAACGACATGACACATGATGTGCTCACAGTACATATGCTGCAATCGCTATGTAAAATTACAGCAGATATTCTTCCATCGATTCGGCGTTACTTTTCTTTGCTACCCTTTTATTTATGCGAAAAACCCACACGACGAACAATTACCGGCATACACTCGATAACCCACGTCGTCGTACTCGTAGGTATACCTTGGAAATTTTTCAAAGTTATAGCCGTTATATAATGAGAATAAATCAAAAAACGAGGTCTTCTCCAACATCGTCTTAGGGATGTGGGAGGTTTAATAGGTATCTCTGCACATGTAAATGTAAGAATAAGCGCCATTTTATCCTTAATAGCAGCTCATCGAGGCGAATGGCGGAACCGCCTGCGCCTTTGCTCGAATAATTATTTAATCGACGACGATACGAAGTGAACCGTCGAGTATTTTTATTTGTAGCATGTTATAATGAGAGCGAATTCAAATTTATTATTAGCAGATGGACTTATAAATCAATCAAGTGCATTGTTTTTCTATAAATGGCCAAATGGCACGTGAGATTTGTAGGAAACTGGGGGCGGAGGTAAGGGGAAGGTTGGAGGCGAAGGAAAAATAATGCAAGTTGCAAGAGATTTTAGTTTTATAATTGGCTCATTCCGGACTAAAACGACCCATAAAGTAACTTGGACCTTTCGATTTCGCTCAAAATTTTTTTTCAAGTTCGTCTCGATCTTGTAGTGAAAAAAAATCACCGTCAGTTCAGCCACTTCAATTTTCCCATTTTTTTTAAAAATTTGATCAAATTGAGGGGCGTTGGTGGGGGGGGGGGGGTTTAGAGGAGCCGGATTATAAAAACAAGCCATTG
>FIZR01018894.1:0-32414 GCA_900060175.1 Ferrisia virgata
AAAAAAAAAAAAAAAAAAAAAAAAAAAAAAAAAAAAAAAATAGCACGTATTTTGTTTTGGTTTTCGTTTTGGTTTTTTCTATTTCATTCTCATAAAATTTTCAAACATACCGTCAACCATTATCATTATTTTTAGCCAATGTTCGAATCGTTTTTATGTACTGCTCGTTTCAATTTGATGAAAAATTAAACAAGTTTGAAAATTCGACCAGTAAATACTTACTGGCACATATTACCTGCTTACATTGAATAGTAAAATCGTAAGAACTATATCAGATTCCACATTAAGCATAGGTGGATTTAAGGGTTGCCAGCCCCTCTTCCCATGTTGAATTAGCTCCCTTCCCGAAAGATTTTCTGTGTATAATAAATATTTGATAAGTGACTGAAAATTTATGAAAAATAAATATTTAAATTTATTAACATTTTGAAACGATTCTACTAAAATCCTTGATTTTTTTTTCGTAAAACCTACGAAATTAAAGCTAAAACCTTCGATGCACTTTTTTTTTCGTTGAAAATCCGATTTCCTTTTTGAGCTGGGAGGCACAAAATTTTGTGCAGAAAGTTTTCAACTCAGAATCAACCACCTCCGTGACTTCGGTAAAAATCCGGGCCATCTGTTGAGGGGGGAGGGAAGATGTGTTTTGCTTTTTTGGCAAATCTGCAAGTGGTAGAGTCACAATAATTGCGAAATGATCTCAAAATGATATGGTAAAAATTCGGCTTTTCAACTCATTTTTTTAAACTGGCAAAGCTGACTTAAAGATCGCTATTTTTCAAAAATTGAAAGAAATATTTTTTAAAATTTTTTTCGAAAATAAAATTATTACTCATATTTATGTAGTTTACTCAAAATTATCATTATTACTAGATTTTCATAATTTCCCCTTTTTTTTAGAGGTTTTTTAAAAATGTTTTTTTTTGCGAAATTTTTTTTTTTAAACATCCTCCTGCTTAAATTAGACGTAGAACATCAAATTTAGAGGATTCAGTTTTATTTCCCATAGATGAGATTTCAGGGGTGTTTTAAAAAAATAATTTTTTTCTTATTTTATCGAGAATTTTTGTGCCTTCTGAAACATTTCTTTCACTACCTTTACAGAAAAACGGATCTAAGTGCTTTCGTCGTTTTAGCTTGATTTCCTTTGTCATATAAAAACGTTGCTATTATGGTCTGTTGAACTACGGCAGATGAGGGGAGGGGATATCCACAAAATCCGTTTTGGGGTCCCAGAAGACCATTACGACCATTTTGACCACATCAGATATTTATTTTATTTTTTTTTTCCGAGGCTAAAAATCATTTGCTCAGCTTGATACCGACCGAAATCGATAAAATTTTGGAAACAGGCTTGTATTGGAATGTCATTTTATATTGCGGAGTGGGCTTGACCCCTGATGAAAATACAGTTATGCCCAAATTTGGGGCTGGTGGTGTTGAAGGGCTAAAATCACAATTCCTTTTCAAACCAATCGTTAGACAATCCAAATTTATGTAACATTTCCAAGAATCAGCCTCTCTAGGCCAATTTAGAAGTAAGGTATGAAGGTTTTTCCCCTTTTGGACCTCGAAAAAGAGCTGCTCTTCCCCTGTCTTCCCTCCAAATTGAGTCAAAAAGTTGAAATTGGGTACGAAAACTTATTACGAGACCATAGATGTGCCTGCTGGGAGGTTTTGACTTTTCAGATCCATTGCTTCCCTTACATAATTCCCCTCCAAATGAAGCTAGAAAGTTGAAATTTGGCATGTAGATTCTGTATATGTTCTAGATGTACCTTTTGGAGATACCGACTTTTTAGCCCCATTGAACCTTCTCCTCCCCCACCCCCATCCAACCATTACCACTGATTAGGAAAAAAGCATCATTTTATAAAAATCTGACTATACGTTCGTTCTGATAAAATTTTTTTGCAATTTTAACGAATTTATTTTATAAGGCCTGAAAAATGATCATTATTGAGAGCCTTTTAAAAATCGGGTAGGAGAGTTAAAATTAAAATATTGCATCTAATCTTTCTGAAGTTGATGTTCTGTGTCCATTTCAAGAAGCTGTTTCTCAAAAAAAAAAAAATTCTTCATTGGTTTTTAAAAAATCGTAAAAAACTCAAAAATTAACATTTTTCAAAATCTGTTGTGAAAAAGGAAAATGTTGAAAATTTACCAACTATGACAATTTTGGGTATAAACATGTGCACTAATTCCATTTTTAGGAAAAAATTTCAGAAAAAAATATTTTTCAATTTTTAGAAAATTTTTGAAAGCGAACGAACTTTAAGTTGGTCTTGCAAGTTGAAAAAATTGAGCTAGAAAGCTGAAATTTTTATCGTTTAATTTTAAGGTTATTTCACAATTGCTGTGAACCCCCCTCCTCGTTTGCAGATTTTCAAAACGAGCAAAATTCGGTTCACCTTTTAGTACCTATGTTTTTAATTTTTTCATTCCGTCTTATTACACAAATATACGCACGATATACCTACTTGACCCCGTATTTTTTTTTATTATATTGACGATCGGCCTATCTAAACATAGTTGTACAGAACATAAAATCTTCACGTGATCGGTAAATCTGTGTACGATGAAAAGAAATTAAACGTTGAATTTATTTAAAGAAAAATAATAGAGAGATGCGCGCTGTATTGAAGGGACCAACGAGCACGAAGGTGGATAACGAGAAAAATCGATATTGTAATTTTTCCGTGGGATATTTTTCATGTTGGTCAAACGTTTATCGAAAGTTTTCTCAGGTTGTTTTGATAGTACAGGCGTATGAATTTATCGTCGATACATCTACCTACCTACCTACCTACCTACCTACTCATGTATTAAACCCAACGATTGATTCGTTTAATCAAAACACAAACACGATTGTGCTCGACTTTATAGGCGAAAAAATTCCGTGTTTTTCAGTCTACCGAAAGGATTTTGTAGATTTGGCCTGATAAAATAATAATTCAATTTAGAAGGGAAATGGAATTGCGTTTTTTCCATAACCTTGTTTAGTTTTACGCTCGGCGTGCTTCGGTTATGCTCTGGATATATTTGAAAATGAACATCAACTTACATATATTAGGTAGAATAGGTACCTTGCTATCTACTACCTACCTACCTACCTACCTACCTACCTATCTACTTCGTACACGAGGGAAAGAGGATATTCGAAAAGCATTGTACGATGTGTAAGGCTCGATGAAAAAGCCTAAAAACGTGAATTATAACGGTGCGTTGTTTTTTTTTTTTGTTTTAGGCGTGCTGTTTGGAAGAACTGGAAGCTAGAAATACTACGCTGAATGAAGTATCTATGCCAATACTCGGTCGAGCCCTGAAAGTCGGATCTCAATTACAAGTATTAAAATTAGAAAACTGCGGACTTAACGGTCGCTCTCTTATTATATTAGGTTAGTGTGTAATACTTACTACGAATTTGTACATAATTGTATAAATATTATAGATACCTATGATTTTTCCATCTACTGATTTTCGTATCAATTTTTGACATTTTTTTCCCCCCTTACAGCTTCGGCGTTGAAAGTGAACTCAAATTTGAAAGAGTTGTACCTAGGTGAGAATAATTTAGGCATGAATGACGCTAATCAACTCGGTTCGATGCTAAAATGCAACACTACATTGCAACTGCTCGATATTAGGTGACCTTTTTTTTTCCTGCTTGAATTTTTTTCTTTAAATTCATAAAGATGTTGTAATGTTTTTTTTATTTTTTATTTGTTTAAATTTTTGTTGCAGCCATAACGATATCAAAGACGCGGGGTTCAATTATATAATTGACGGTATTATCGACCAAGGGTTCGGTTTGTCAGTATTAATGGTTTGGAATAACCAACTCACCAAGAATATCGCTTACACTTTAGTTAGACTGCTGGTTCGTGTATCAAATGTTAATTAACGTTTTAGCTCGGTTGTAGGGCAATTGGTGAAGCGCGGACGCATTCGTTTCAAATTCAGTAATGAATTGGCTGACGTGCGACGTTTTTGGTTTATTGCTGTGAATGACCAAACATAATCGGTGATTTTACCGCTGCAGTCTGGTCTATGTTTTGTGTACAAAGGCTTTTTCCTTCTACATATTACACCGCAGACTGCGCCGGAAATACAAAACAAAACAAGCTTCTGAATCAAAAACCAGCACGGAAAAGATTAGCGTAATTGAAAAATATGTTTACCTCATCGTGAAATGTGAAACCTTACAATTTTTAATTTCCAAAAAATGGTTGAACGAGAGAATATGAATTTTAGAGGCTAAATTTTCATTTCCAATACTGGCAAACGATTCGCCGAAGCGCAGTCACCGGTTTCTAAAAATCAAGTGTATTTATGTCGCTAAATTTTTAAAAATATTATTAAAGTTTTGTATGTTATCTCTTGAAAATTAAGAAAATTTTAATGGTTGAAGAAAGTAAAAATTTAAAGCTACGTTCTGGGTGTCTTATCTGTGAAAATTTATTTTTATTACAGTCTCATTGTTGAGTGGTAAATTTTTTCGAAAATTCAATGCAGCTTACACCTTGAAATAAAATTGCGTATCGATGACTTTTGAGAGTATTTGAAAATCCATTTTATTTATTGAACAAAATTATGTTCAAAAGTTGAAATTCGTCTCCACTCATCAGTAACTTTGTCCTAGTTGTTCAAAATTTTCGCATAAATCTCATTTTTAAACTGATTTTCTATATCATATTGTCAATGAAAACTAGGCTATCACATTCTATCGACTTACAGCGAATGGGGAGAGGGGGGAATACCAACCAAATTCGTTTTCGAGTTATAGAAGACCGTTACGACAATTTTTGACCATTTCAAATATTATTTTTTTCCCCCAAATTGAAAAATTATTTGCTCAGCTCGATACTGACCAAAATCGGTCAATTTCAAGAAATAGACTTCGACTGATGAGCCATTTGATATTCTTGAGTGGAGATGACCTCGGGTCAAAATTCAGTTGTGTCCAAATTTGGGCGAGGAGATGCTGAGTGGCTAAAATCGCCAAAATTGTTCTTCTGTAAGCCAATCGATAGGCAATCCAAAGTTGTTTAACATATCCGAAAATCAGTCTCCTAAGTCAATTAGGAGAAGAGATGAGAGTTTTTCTCCTTTTGACCTTGAAAAAGGGCTGTTTCTCTCTTATTTTTCTACCAAATCGAGCTAAGAAGTAAAAATTTGGTATGTAGACTAAGTAGAGACTGCAGATATGCCTTTTTGGGGTTTCGACTTTTCAGACCCATTACGCCCTCTTACAGCCTAGAAAAGTGCTATTTTGGCAGGGTTTCACAAAATTTTTGGGTTGTTTCTCGCATAGCCACCCTCTGAATTGAGCTAATAAGGAAACTATGCCAAATGTTACTCACAATTGAAAAAATTTGTTTACATGTTTGTAAAGTATTCCAAATTACCCCTACAGCTAAAATTTCAACCCCTAAACTTCATTTGAGGGCAAGTTATGAGGAAGGGTGGGTGGAATATCGAAAAATTTGCAAGTAACGCCGCGAAATTAACAAAAAACAGAATAACTTGATTTCATACTGAGTTTAGGGGCTAGTTTTTTCACCATGTATCACCCTCTGTATGGGTCACCTCGAGATAGAGTAGTCGTCTGGATCCGCATGTTACACTTCGGGGGTGAATTTTTAGCCATGTGAAATGTGATTAAAAAAACAAAAAAGGTGAAATAACTCGACTTCATACCGCGTTTAGGGGCTAATTTTTTTACCACGTTGCATCCTCGATATTGACAACCTAGAGATAAAGTAGTCGCTCGGATTCGCTGAAACCTCCGGCGCGAATTTGTAGCCACCCGAAACATATTGAAAAAGTAGAAAAAAAGCTGGCAAAAAATTCACCCCCGAGGTGTTACAAGCAGATCAGTGTAATTACCTCACCTCTGGATGGCCCATAGCTAGGGCAGTACGTGATAAAAAAGTTAACCCCTGAACGCGTTATAAAGTTGAGTTATTTCATTGTTCGTTAATTTCGCAGTGTAATTTGTCAATTTTTTGATATTCCATCCCCTCTTCTCCCTAAACGGAGCTTAGTGGCTGAAATTTCAGCTGTTGAGGTAATTTTGAACGCTGTACACGTCTGTAAATTTTTTTTTTCATTTGGCTCGTAACACTTGGGGTAGCTACCTTGTAAGAAGTTGAAATTGCGTATGTTGATTTAGCAGAGGTCCTAGATGTGTGTTTTGAAAGTCTCAACTTTTTGGCTTCATTGTACCCTCGCACAGTCCAAAAAATGTAGGCTTTGAACAGTTTTCTTTATATTTTGAATTTGTTCATCGCATAACTCCCCCCTTCCAACTAGGCTAGGAAGTTAAAATTCATTATGTAGATTTAGTACGGGTCCTAGATGTGGGCGATGTCGACTTTTTTGCCCCCTCCCACCATTCAAACTCCCTTCAACCAGAATGATAGAGAATTGAAGTTAAGTCTCGTCAAAATTTTGCATTCAACAACAATTGAGATGAATGATTTTGGAGCTATGGCTTTTTCTATCATTTAGAAAACTTGCGTTACGCTGAAAGCCCACTTAAATTAGTCTAATAGGTTGAAATTCAGCTCGTAGGTTGGTACATATAGATACCTTTTATCTTGCTTTTGGGACTAAAAAGTACCTATAATTTTGGATAAACTTTTGACAACTTTTAATTTGTTTTTACATCTAGTCTCCCTCCATCTCAGTGCTGACTCGAGAGACTTGTGTTTGACGCATGAATTTAACTGAAAATTTATGCTTTTTCTGGCCATTTTTTTTTTTTATTTTTTTTTTCAAAATTCAGGATACTGCTTCGAACAGACTTTACGATTTGAAGTTTCATCACATATAAGCCACGACATATATGTACTTCAATAAGTTGTTATGCAATTCCAACTGACGAGTTTTTCAATTTCAGGGAGAACTTACCGGCTTGGAGACGTTAAACGTCGGGCAAAACGTGTTGAATGACGAATTCTTACGTATTATCAAGGATCCGCTGATATCAAATAAAAACCTATTAAGATTGGGTTTACAGTCGACGGCGTTGACAAACGAAGCTGCCTTTATACTGTCGGATATTTTGAAATCGAATAGTTTAATTCAGGTAATTACGAATGAGAGTTAGATGTTGGTACGAATTGACCTAATAAGATAATCGGATTTAATTTCTCAATTTGAAATCGGTGTCGAATTATTGATGCGGTGACGAAGTACAAATCCGCCGTTAGCGATATTGATATGCCTACGATTAAAGTCTGAAGAAAAATGTTTACTCGAAAAATTAATCATTTTGTACTTATTTGATATTTACACGATTAGATATTGCATTTGAACGAATTCGAGATACGCTTAGTAGTGAAATTTTTTTTTCCATACGCTAATTACGTACATATTTTAATCTTTCGCAGAGAGTCGATTTGAGAGATAATAATATTCAAACTACCGGACTTTCGGCATTATTGGAATGCTTGAAGGAAAATTCAAGCCTAATAAGACTGGATTTAGATAAACTGCCTCGCAAATCCGCATTTACCGTAAGTATACGTACAATTTGGTTACACAAATATACTCGTAATTTATATCAGACGCACCGCTCACCACTCATATATTATAATGTTGATAATCGCAGGAAAACAGCGCATCGAATTATAAAGCATTAGTAGAAGAAATACGTAAAAAATGCGGCGAAAACGAGAAAAACATTATGGAACGTAAGAACGAATCGGATAATTGTAGCAGCGAAGAAGAAGATTCGGTTAAAGAACTAAGTGCCAAGTACAGAAATCTTCAATTATCGGTGGTCGATTCGAGAAAAATCTCGTTAACTTGCGAATCGTTGGAATTTCGTTTACCCGAAAATAATGTAAATAATTCAAATTTCTTGGGCGAGCCGAAGAAGAACGGAAGACTAAGAAGTCCGGCGCCGAGTCCTATACCTAGTCCTGTATCGAGTCCATCTCCTGTACGAAGTCGTTTTCAAGTCTCCAAAGTAATCGAAGGTCAAAATTCACCACCACTTTATAGTCCTATCGGTATCGGCCATAAATCATCGTCTAGATTCAAAGTTACTGTCGTAGAACCGGAAACGAAGCCGTTGTCCGACAGCAACGTATCTGACGAGAGTAACGAAATCACTCTGACTATAAACTATCCTATGAATAATGAAAAAACTTATCCCGGTAAAGAGAACAAAAGCGAAGACTCGCGGAATAAATGTAGAAATGATGAAGTTACCAGACACGATAAGAACAAAAGTTGCCAAATCGATCAAAACAAGAAAGACGAGAAAATTATTAATATTAAAATCGACCCGGTCGGTACGAAAAGCAAAGAAACATTATCAAATCCTATAACGGAAAAAATTCGTAAATTATCTTGGGTCGGTCCTATTCTACAAGCTCCTTCTGCCGCGATGGAATCGGCTAAAATACCAACCAATTTAGAGAAACTGTTAGGTTTGTTTCAAAATCCATTCGTACGTAGTTCGAATAAAACCGAAGAAGTTATGAAATCGGCCAGCAGCGAGCCTATTCTGACTGAAACCCATCGCTGTTGCAGTAAAACTGTACCTAGTGATATTAATTCAGAAGCCAAGCTACCGAGTAGCGAACAGTATTCGGATAATAAACTCAGCTTTAGCGGTATCGATTTACCCGCCGATGGAAATAGCTCTACTAACGAGTTTAGTAAATTAAGCGAAAATATTATTAAGAAGCTGTCCGAAGAGATTGAATTTAAAGAAAAGAAATTATTCGGCGATGTGAACACGAACGCGGCCACGAACGCCGGTTCTGATAAAGCTAGCGATAATTCTACGACCGGCAAAAATGATAGCGAAGTTGGCGTTTCGGAATCTAAAACCTTTCCCGCCACTTGGCCCCAAAAACTCTCTCCTACTTATCTTCCCTCGCCCAGTAAAAGCTCTCCGAATATTTTAGAAGCTACCGCTTTTGTACTACTGCAAGGACATGTTTCTTCAGATTTAACCACCAAGTGAATGTCTGACGTAAAGCGTCTTGTGTAGGTATATATGTGAAAGCTGTGCTTTTTGGAAATGGTTTACCAGTATCAACTATTGTAATGATACTTATGGCGTATCATAAACGATATAGATCCAAATAATATACTCATTCGTGTTGTGCTCGAAAAAACTTAGAATCGAATTGAAATTTCGATTAAGGTTTTCGCAAGCTGTTCGTTTCTGCGATGCGGAAGATTGTTTTACGATAGTGTGTTGTTGAACCTGGAATTGTGGATTTTTCAACATTTCAGAAAATATGCCGTGTTTTTCTGTTGTAGAAAACTCCACTCCAAATGTTGCAAATACGTTTGATACGTTTGAAAAAAAAAATTCGCGAATGGATAAATTTTTCAAAAACCTATTCGAGTAATACTCGTGCGAGTGAACAAATTATCATCCAGTTATTTCAAAACGCTGATCTGGAAAGAAATTGAACAACCTTCAATTTATGTTAAAAACTTATTTTCATATCGATTAAGTGAAACTGCATTCATAACTATAAACTTCATTAATTTGCTGTGAATTTTTCATCACAGCGATACGAATACAAAGTGCCAAACACGTTCATTTCATTATCCAAACTAAAGCATTTAAACGCATTTATGCTGTATCATTGTACTATTTGTTCTCTGTTGAACGAAAAAATATCGATGTAAAAAACTTTTAGAATTTGTTACATATTATTTTATATGATTATACAATTTGCGGTTTAAATTTCATCAAATGGTATCCACATGTACAATATGAAACTTTTGATGGGCTAGATGTCTTCCAAATAGTTACCTATTTGAATGCGTTTATTTTTCAGCTTAGAAAAATGTACATACGTGTAAGCAGTAAATGATTTGTCTCTGTAATTCTAAATGTACTTTTTTTTGTATGTATCTTTCTGTTTTGACATAGATACCTATATTACGATGACTGAACCAATAGCGTAAATAATTCTTCTTTTTAAGAAAAAAAAAAAAAACTTATTGATCTCATTTCTAAATTTCCTGCAGTCAAGAAAGAATTTTATTTTTCTACAGGGTTGAATAATACAGATTTTGATTTTATTGTACGTTCTTATTAAGCTGTATTGTATTTTAAATAATTATTTATGTTTTTGTTTTTTTGTTTACGAACGAAAAATATTTAAACGACCAAAATGAATGTAAATATGCCTATAAGTATAATATTATCATGTACTATACGGAACGTTCAAAGATAGGTATGTTATTTTACTTTCAGATATTTCATATAATGGGCTGATGAGCTAACAAAGAAACTTTCTCAACTAGCTGGCTTCGATTTGAACGAAATTTAGCTAGTTTGAAAGAGTATATCGAAAATCCTCCAGAAGTAAATTTTCAGCTGCTGAAGTTCATTTTTGGATTTTTGGCGAATTTTTGAAAATTTGTACCTACTAAGTGTACAATTGGAAAATATATCGGAAATAAAATATTTCGCAAAATACGATCTTTCAAAGTTATAATAGAGAAAATTGGGGTTACTTCTTAATATTGACCTGGCAAATTGGTGCATCTTACTTTCCAGACGTTTTCAAGGCTCAAAAAAAAAAAAAAAAAAAAAAAAAAATGTTTTTCTCCAGAATTTTGAAAAATTGAAAAATTGAATTGGTCGAGGCATTGATTAAAAAAAACTGGGTAGTTGCATAACGTGCTTCGAAATTTAATTGTATCAAATTTTCCAGAGGTTCAGGAGCCTCCAGCAAAAAATTTATTTCTCCAATATTTTCAAAATGCTTTAGAACGACCGGATATAAACTTTAGCCGCTGAAAATTTTATTCCCGCCTGTTGGGACTCATTCAAACGGATTGAAGTAGTTTTAATGGAATTTCCAGCCAGCAGTTGAAAAAAGTGAATTCAATCTCCAACTGCCCAGCTGAAAATTCCTGCGAAACCACTTCAGTCTGTTCGAATCAGTTTCATTAGGCCGGGATGAAATTTTTCAGCTGCTGAAGTTTATATCCGGCCGTTTTAGAGCATTTTAAAAATCCTGGAGAAACTAAAATTTTTGCTGGAGACTCGAGAACTCTTGAAAGATTTGATACATTAAATTTCAAAGTCCACGTTTTGTAGCTACCAATTTTTTTTTTCAATGAATGTTTCAACCGATTCAATTTTTCAATTTTTCAAAATCCTGGAAAAAAAAACAAATTTTTTGGACCCTCCAAAACGTCTAGAAAATAAGATTAGGTAGTAACCAAATTTTTTCCTTTATAACTTCAAAATGTCATATTTTGAGCAATATTTTATTTTCGATGTACTTTTCAACTGTATAGCGGGTTACAAATTCTCAAAAATTCGCAAAAAATCCAAAAATGAACTTCAGAAGCTGAAAATTTGATTCTGGGGGTTTTCGACATGCTCTTTCAAACTAGCTAAGTTTTGTTCAAATCGGAGCCAGCCAATTGAGAAGGTTCCCTTGTAAGATATTCGTATTTCGTAAGTACTCCATGAAATATTAGAAGAAAATCTTTCACGTAAGAACATAAGTATACTTGAATATTACTTTCATTCGTTGTCGTCGTGTATATTCTTGTACAGGATTTTGTAATATTTAAAAAATTTTTAAATTGGAGTGTTATTACCCCGTCATCCTGTATATCTTTCCAACGACCAATTAAGTTTAGGATTTTTTTGTCTTGAAAATAGATATTTTTGTTGGGTGTATTCGATAAGAGTAATACGTCGGGATTCTAGATAATGGAAGTAATATTAAAAGATAATCTTTTAATTATTCAAATCGATGCAAAGTGTATACTATAATGAGAAGCCCAAAGAAAACTTGCCCGTGTATTTAAATAAGCAATAAAAATTATATCGATTCGAACCTATTGAAAATGAAAAAATTCAAGTATTTAAAGTAATTTTTTTTGCAGTACATTCCTATACTTATAAAGAATTTTGTATCGAGCAGAAATTTAAGAAAATAGTTGTATTCGTATGAAAATTTTATGTAAACAAATATAAATGCCTGTTTGCAAAGATTGACTTAAAAAATCTATATAGGGCAGATAACAAAAGTATTAGTTGGGCTGTGAAAAATAAATTAATTCGTTGTTACCTGTACCTTTTTTTTGTTGAATTATATCGTTTATTAGTCGACTTTTAGAAAGTTGAAAAATAATGTTTTTTTTTTTATAGAAGTATTGAAATTTTCTTGTAGAGAAACAAATTTACAAAAATTAATTGGTACCAGTGAAATTGATGGTGATATGGATATTATTATTGGTAATAAAACGATGGCTCGTGGCGTCTACCTGCCTGTAAGCTTGAAACAATTGCGACGAATAAATCTTTTAAATAAATTTATTTTTTCCCAAGTGTGCATATTGACTGATTACGCTTTTTAGTAAAACTAACGTTGCGACGGTAGACGTAAATTAAAATTTTGTGTGAAATGTGTTGTTTTTTTTTGTACATGTTACATAATTTGTTGTAAATTTTTTTTCTCGTTTTTATGTGTATGGAAATTCTTGCGGATATACATACATCATAATGTACTTAAAATCAATCAATAGTACAAATTAAATTTAAGCATTTGCCTTTATGATATAATTATTTTAATGTACCTATAATTTTGTACGTACTTATTTTAATGTTTAAGATTTTATCGTGTTGTAACACTTAAATGTATATTATTCGTAAACATTGTTTAGGTAGTGTTTTAAAATACTCGTTTTATTGTGTTTTTAGCTTGCGAATAAATTCGTTATACTTGGTAGATTTGTATGTGTAATCGTGTTTTCTTTTTCAAAATATCAATATCACCGGTGAATACGTCTGCTTAAAAAAAATTATTTTATAACTGTAATTCTTTTCACATGCACCCAGCTATAGTGACTGGTTTCCCACAAAATAACAAACATCTGCTTCGTAACATATCTGAATGCACAAAGAATCAAGAATATCCCCAGAAACGTCTTTTTAAAATTTACTTCGCAATAAAAGCCGATCAAATGCATTACATGTTTATAAAATGTCAACAAAATACTATTCATATTAATTCTACGTTAATCATCTTATTAATCTTCATCGTAACAAACGACATTACAATTGTTGAGGTTCTAGCTCTGTTGTTTCTTCATTGGTATTCGGAGGCGTTTTCACCTCAGGTGGTAATTTTTCTACAGCAACCTGATGGAGAAAAGCAAATGTAACGGTTAGGTTTTGATATCTTTATGACTTTAATAATTGCGAACAAAGCGCTCTTAAATACTAAACATACCTTGGTGATTTTCAACGCAACACCTTCCGGCAGGTTTCTTTCAATATATTCTAAGAAAGTATCAGCAGTCGAGCCGGTTAAACGGTGAAAATTCATGAATTTAAAATAGGTTCTGACTTCATATTGAGTTCTATGTTTTTTATGAACAAAACGAGACCGTAAAATTGTTAATCCTTTATAATCGTACATAGGTTTTTCCGGTGTATAACTGAAAATCAAGGTATATTTATAAAAATGATACAATACCATTACATTTTAACTGGGTTTTACAATACATACCAACGTCCTATTGGAATATCTAAATTATTTGCAGCCATTTTCAGAAATTCAGCGTAACTTTTTAAAGTTGCTTTTTCATGTGCTCTCATTTCTACTTCAATGGTTTTATAAAGTTTATCCGGTTCTTCAGAAGTCTAAAATGATAGCGTAAGTATTCGATGACATAATTACAGGCACTGAAATAATTTAAATAGATATAAAAAAGGTGAAAACTTACCGGCTTTTCAACGATGCTGCTAAAAGCTGTCGAATACGGAGATACTTTCAGCAGTGACGAATATTTCGTCGTTTGGTTGAACAAAGAACGAATTATACTTCCCGCTACGGAATTCATTTTGACAAAGTATTAAAAGAAACAAAAATTTTAAAAATGTGTCAACAATAGTAACCCGACATAACCAAAAATTTAGAAATCATCTTCTTAAGAATAACTTTGTACTTTTCAGTCACTTTTTAGTTTTTTTCACTATTCAATAATGAAATGATAACGTGATACTGATAACACACCGGTACATGCAACATCTATAAACTTTCACAGATGTTGCGGTACATGTATCATGTAAAAGTAAGAGCATTTTCGTTCAAAAGTAATATTTTTGTCAGGTGAAAAGTGGAAATATGGAATCATGGGTAGAATGGTACAGAAGATCGATCGGTGCGAGCTTGTGCAAAATGATAAAATTAGAATCATTTTCGTTCATTGGTGATTTGATGTATTATTTTATTTCGGTAAATACGCAGAAAATACATACTACTTGTTTCGCATTTTTTTAATAAAATTCAAATTTTAAACTTGTTTTTTTTTTCACCTCATTCAGAATTTTGTTTTTAGTTTGTTTTTCACAATATTGGAAATGTAGAAACGTCAAAATTAGTAAAACTATGAAAAAAAATCTACGTAATTACCAAATTAAAATACCAATGCCCATGCATTAACATGATTTTCTCTTATTGAATATCAATTTTGTCATATTATTGTAAAAAAAAAAACTACTGTGATGTATCAAACTACGATAATGTAAATCCATTCTGGAATATTAAAAGACCAGTGAGACCATTTTTTGTGATGCCTGATTCTGATATCTAATTAATCCAATTAGCTAACTTGGTCCGATATAAATAAAAAGCAAAAATCACAAAAATCCAACCAATAGGCTTAGATCAGCGGCAGATTGCATAAATATAGCTGTATAAGTGGGGACAGCCTTGGGCCAGAATTCAGTTCCAGGGAAAAAATTTATGAATGACCATGCATGATGAATCAATGAATCAATGAACCATACATAGTCATGCACACTCATGTTTGGAAAATGTTAGCAACGTGATCGTGCATGATTATGAACGACTGTACTCGGGGGGGGGGGTGACTAACCATGCATGATCATGTATTATCCGATTACATAATAGTTGCGTGACCATACATGATGATAATAATCATGCATGATCACAATTGTTTCATGTAAAATGATAATCATTTTTGTTGACTGGGTATGATCTTGTATGAACATGTATGGTTATTTTTTTATCATTTATGACAAGATGGCCGATGATTTCTTTATTTAAACTCAGCATTTTTTTCCATGCTAGAGATGAGTATAAGTGGTACAGGACTTCGGCTGTACGAGGCAATTTCCAGTAATTTCAACATTTAGAAGACAAATTTTAATTTTATTCCTATCTCATTAAGCTGATAATGATCAATTATATACTTTCATGCATGGTCATGTACACATAATCATTTGCTAACATTTACCATGCCAGAGCATGGGTTGTGCTCCAACACTCACAAAACAGTGAATTTTTGGACTAGTTATGCTGTGTTTTGCAACAAAATTTATTTTGTGTTTAAAACGTATTTAGACTCGTTTGAAATATGTTTAAAACAAATGGATTTTAAGTACATGTGTTACCTGTTTAAAAACAAAAAAAACTGTTTAAAACAAAAGAGAAGTGCCTTTTGTTTTTTTTTTAATTTTTTTTCCAACCCTGTGACAGGTAAAATTATTTGTATCATAAAACTGAGTAGTATTGATTTAAAAGAAACTAAACTGGTAAAGAGGACTTGTATGAATTGAGTAAATTTGATATGAATATGGTTAGCTTCCAATATTTATTCATTAATAAATTTAATATTTGAAAATAACGCATAGACCTCTTTTTTAATCCAATACTTTCTATAAATCCAATTCTATTATTTTCATTTTGCAAAAATTGATTCTACGTATTCTTTCGGTCTTTCTCGAACATGGACAATATACTTTAAGAACATATTCCGAATACTTTTTTGCATCTTCCATTAGACCAATGTAAAAGTTGGCTATTCAAAAAAAGCATACGTGTAAAGTGAGTAATGCATGAATATTTATAAAATTTTTTAATTTGATTTTTTAAAAGGCTTATACAGAATTGTGCGCATCCGTTTCGATGTATTAATCATATTACTTTGAAAAAAAAAACTTCAAAAATAGATCCACATTTGGGCCATGTTGGTTAGTTTCTAAAAAAGTGAATAATTTATTAATTTTTGCTTAAATCTGAAAATCCCTACTCACGTTCGCTAAGAACTTCTTGAAAAACATAAATTTCAATTTCGAAACATTTTCATGCATTACTTACACACTAAAGCCTTTTCTTGACGACAAAATTTTACATTGATCTTATGGAAGTTGAACGGGGTTTGGTTAGGCAAAAAAATATTCGTAATATGCCCTTAATTTATTTAGATTTAAAAAGACGTTTAATCGATTTTTCCCACGTGTTTTGTAGCTCAAAAAATTACTTGGAAAGAATTCAACTCCATTTAATTGAGCAATAAATTTGTAATCATTGAAAAATTATAAATAATATTTGGTTTACCTTCTATCATTTCAGAATTACGAATAAATCTATAAAATATGATATTGACATTGAAATATAATATCTTCATGGTAAGTAAAATTTGTAAATTCAAACGTATTTAGTAAGTATATAAGAAATAAATTAACTTAGAAAAAAATGGAACGAGCAACACTTATCTAACATACCTATGAATAAATATCTAATGTAGGTATTTATAAAACGTAAAAATATGGGTACAAATCATATATAGGTAGTACGAAATTAGGAATCAAGGGAAGCGAAAGATGAAATTGAGCCCATTCCAATAAGTATAAATTTATAAAGTAGGCACTGACTGACTTAGTAAAGTCAAAAAAAAATTCTGGAGTGCTCATCTTTTTACCTACGTCACTTAGGTTTGTACCCTACGCAGATAGGGAGTAACTGAAGTAAGTAAGTAAGTAAGTAATCTGTGTGTGCAGGTTAATGGTATGTATAAGTACTTATTGCTTTTGCATTTTCAAATAGACAAAAACATCGCCGCAATTAGCTTTGCAATTGAAATGAGCTCGCTGTATTTTATAACAATTTTTTATGGTAGATATACTGAAAAAACAATTAACATAGTCATCTAAACATTAATCATGCTATCTTTTCTTTTGCAGTCAAATTCTGTTGGTGTTTGAGAATCGCTATATATACTATTACTGCTGCGACTGGTTGCTTTAAGTTTTTCTTGCATTTGCGATAGCATATCTTGCATACGACGTATCTATTAGAAAAAAATTTAATTCATGTTTAGTTATTGTGCGAATATTATTGAATATATTAATTAATCAAAAAATATCGATTACTTCTTCGTCTTTTTGCAAAAGAAGTTTATCGGTTTCCGTAATTATTCCATCAATTTGAGAATTCGATTCTCGTTTCAATTTTCTGTAAATGAAAATAATTCGTTATACTGAATATTACCTCTAAATATTACCTATAATTAATCGTAGATTAAAATATTAATACCTAAGTAGCTCTACGTACCCTCTTTCTTTAATAGCCTGTTGAGATATTTGAGAAATACACTGTACTCGGAAATTTTCATAATAAACATCTTCTGTTACATCTTTGAGATCTTGCATATGAGTTGTAATTAACATATTTCTTAACTTATTGAAGTCGCTATGTTTCGAATTTTCAACTGTACCACATTAATCTTACATTAGCGTTTTGAATAAAATAAAACAAATAATAAGTTACTTTTATATTAATAATAATTAACTTCTACAATGCCCCAAGGATACTGCCTACCGCGTACTTTTTTCCCACCAACTTCGATTATATTATGACTGCCGATAACTGCAAATGGAATACATTCTTTCAATTCTTTATCTTGTCGTTTGAAATCTTCGTCTTCATCGCTGTCACATTCTGGAAACTGGTATATCTACAAATGGAGAAATGCGTTCGAGAGCTATATATTACATACATATCTGCATGAATTACAGTCATTTATAAATTATTAACTCGAATTATTAAGACTGATTTCTAATTAGTGATACGCATGTTTCCCTTTTTTTCAAAGTACGTTTTTGGTATACACATAAGTACAAATGATTGACGGGTGATAATTGCGTTCAACAGTAGAACACATTCTTCAACGAAATATATTACCACAATTTTCGAGACAATATCGTATACACGACAGGTAGATAAATACGTAGCGTTCCAAGTTTGTACGGTTTACATCTAACTGCGAATTTACATTATCGATACAAATGTAAATATTATTTCGATTCAGTTTTTAACTTTCAATGCTTTATTATACAAAATGACGTCGTGGTAAAATGACCATTCATATATCGATAAGGGGAAGAATAAGTAAAAAGGGTTATACTTTCCCCTCGTTCAATTTATCGCGTGTCATTACGTACTCGTATGTAATTTCTACAGCTCTACCAGCCCTCTTTTTACTTTCCCAAACAATTTACTCATTTCAATTACTTATTTTCATAACCAAAATAAAAAACCCAATTAAGTTGATTACCCACAGGTAGCGCAATACACTGCGGAGTTTACCCATCCAACAACAAAAAACTGATATTAATACTCGATTCGTACTCATTAAATGAACCTTGATTGGAGTAGAATTAAAGACGAATTAATCTAATACTATGAAGAAAATGTTTTAAAACTTCCTACTACGAAGCAAGTACAATTATTCTTCATTTCTAATCGATCAATACATGGTCATTTCTTTAGTCGTTATAGGTAATAATAGTAAAATATTATATGGGTAAGTGTAGATCATAACTTTCGACGATGAGATGCAGTTCATACTGAACCGTCAATAATAATGAACTTATTTAGCTGCAATCGTTTGCACTTTCTAATATTCAATGTTTACCTACTACCTATACGAAGTACCAACCTGGATATTATTTTCTTGAATATCATTCAAAATCCTTTTCTTTAACCGTTTCATTTCTGGTTCAGTCAACGTATCGGCTTTTCCAATGATAGGCACGATATTGACCTTATGTTGAATTTGTTTCATTAACTCTATATCGAGTTGTCTCAATCTAGAGAAAAATGGTAAATGATAGGTGTACATAACTTATCATCGATAGGTACTTATTCGAACTCTTGGTACGAAGAACAAAAAAAAAAAAAAACATTTCCATACCCGTGACCGTAAGGAGGTATGAAGTACAGACAGCAATGAACACGGTTATCAATAATATTCTTCCTATTTAGACCGCTTTCATCAGTGAAATATTGACGGAACTGATCATCAATGTAGTTACAACAAGCCCGCCAACTATCTTCGCAATTTAATGAATCTCCAAATCCTTTCATAGAAAACAGAAAAGTAACGTGAAGATGATGGAGATGCGGATGCCATGAAAAATACTTATCCAGGTATGGGTATAGAGAGGCCTATAGGTACATTTATGCTCTATGATGCATAAATGAAAAGGTTAAGAACCTCGTTTTGCATCCGGTAACGCGGGTATGTTTATTTTTTTCATGTAAACAAATAATTATGCGCAGTAATTTAGTCAAATAAAGTCATATTGTTGAAAAGTTTTTTAACCTAAATATTCATCGGAGCGTTACATGTGCTGTAGAATGTGCATTTCACCTGGCGTTAATCGTCGTAGATCGAAACAGAAATTATCGCTTTTATCTTTAGGCTGGAACTTGAAGAGGGGTACCTCTCTACCTATACAGCCACATTCACACCTACAGAAGAATAGAAAACAAAATGGAATTACCTGGCGTATCGACAACAGTAAGACGTAATTTCACGCCTCTTTCTTCAATATCCATGGTTTTCCGTTCGATTTGCGTTGTCTTAGTGACACGTTCTGCAAAAGATGGTAATCATGTAATAAGAAATATGCGATTTTAAGACGAATCCTTCAACATTTCCATCCAAAATTTAAACCAAAAGTTCACATATACTCGTAAAAAAAATTTTTTCAATTCAACTTTCGAAACTACAGTAGATTTCGCTTATTGTACGGTTAATAGAACAATTCGCTCAATGGAATTGAAAAGCGTTGGAACCGAACGAACGTTTGCATCTTCGTATACGTATGCCAGTTCTTTCGCTTATTATGGTGAAAAAAGGTATTGCACTCGGTTAATAAAATTGACCATTGTACACAAGTGGAAACAAAACCATGAAATTCATCAATGAACTTCTCGTTTTATTCGCGATTCTCACTTGGTTATCCTGGAACTGCTTCAAAAAAGGGGAGCTCACACAAAAAAGTCCTGATAAGAACGAAGAAACCGCCTTTTTGCTAAAGAATGGAGAAACATCGATCAAAATATAGTCACTTCTCATTGTCCCACCAAAAAACAATTTTTATCGCGTACTAATCACCTAAAACAATCGGATTACGAAATTGATGAAGGAGACAATCCACTTCCAAAGCTTCCTTCGTATCAAGAAATGCTGAAAGCGATTGAAGTTCCATCGAATGGCATTCAATACTACAGCGAAACGCTCGATCTTCATAAAGACTACGTTAAATTTAGAAACGACTTTTTCCCCAAGAAATGATATTATCATTTTTTCGCGTTTTTTGATACAATCGGTAATTGAAATATTTCGCTGTATATGTATGTAATTAAACATACCTCGTTCCAGCTCGATCCAAATAAGCGAATTCTACTGTACATGCGAGTGTAATTTTTATAAAGCTGAAAGCCTTGATTTATTAAAATGTGTAAGTATGTTGACTAACCATGAACTTCGGGTATCTTACGATCTTTGTAAAGATCGCTCAGAAATAAACTATTGATAAGCGTCGATTTTCCCAGTCCTGATTCTCCAACAACCATTAAAGTAAAGTCGAAGCCTCTCTTGACTGATTTCCGATGCACCTGCTCTGGCAGCGTGGCAAATCCGATATAATCCCTGTCTCCCTGGAACATATTACATCACCCTCACGTATCGTACTTTTAACACCACATAAATAATCTAAATAGGTAGTCCGGAAAGGTATATAAATCTAACCGCAGCACATATCATAAATAGTATACTCTGGTTTTGTACGTTGTCGACCAACAAAAAGTAATTAAAATTAAAAAGCACACCGGTATGTATGACCGCGATTGAATGCATATTATGTACAGGTAGGTCTAGGTACTTCGCTTACAGCACGTTTTTTATGAAATGAAAAATGCTTTCTGTCCTTTACGGTCGATGTAATGCAATTAAAAAAAATAAATCATCGACATTTTCGCATCATTTTTATTTCACTGTTACAATTGTACGATGACTAAGTAAGACTGGTTAAATAAATTACAGTTCCATCGAAAACTAAAGCGGCCTATCCACTGTAGAAATGTTTTGTTTGGCTGAGATATGCCGTATGCCTCAAGTGGCTAAATATGGATGTTTGTGGTACACTTGAAGTATCGATAAAAATTTATCGCAGTATAGACTCAAATTTCAAGGATGAATGCTACAATTCGCACATATCTACCGCTGATTTTTCAATCGCATTTTCTCATCTAGAAATTTATGTAATGGAAAGTAGAGGTCTGGAAGGTAATTAATGTATGAGAAAGGTTGTTGGTAGGTACGGTAATATCTTTTTATAAATTATATGGCGGTTTATTATGATGAATTTATGATTGCTTATAGTGAGACAGACAGAGAGAGAGAGAGAGAGAGAGAGAAGCGTTTCAAGTTAAAACAACGAAGACCTAACCAAAAAGTATTGACTATAAAAGAGTGACGCATTCTTCCTACTATAGCAAAATGTTCTCCATAAATTAAACTTTTATTTTTTAAACAAAAAATACATCATATCCGGTATCCGCATAATAAACTTCCTCCTCCCTCGCGCTATACATATGGTTTATTAAAAATACTTTATTTGTAACAATTAATAAAAAAATTGTTATTTTGCTCCAAAAAAATCTAAAATTAGAAATAACAGCGTAAGTAGGTACGCTGTTATTACGTGAATTTTGAATTGTTGAAAAAACTCTCTTTTATTGTGGTTCCCGACGGTCTACCATCACTACGCTAATAATAAACAATAATCTAGAATGGTCGAAAGATGATAATGCTCGTAAGTTACACTTACCACGACATACTAGACAATAGACATAGGTAGTGGCAGCTCATCGTATAACGTGTAGATTGTTGTAAGTATACCTATCTACTATAAGTGCGGGTGTGTGTGTAGACAAGTGCACTTGAGGAAATGGGAAAATATGAACGTAAGAGGCGATACGTTTGAGTGATAACCGAATACAACACGATAATAGGCTTTGTATAGTAGTCATTACTCATCTCCATTGTTTACAAACAGCATGTAATTTTTTAACATGCAAAATGTAAACATTAGTGATTGAAAAAAACTGCATTGGTAGGTTAGGTACCTACCTAAGTAGGTAGGTAAATTATTACTTGGTACGTGCCGGTACATTAAAATGGACCCGAAAAGAAAGATGCAATTCTATTGAAATTATGCAAATCGATGATGCATCGCTAGAAAAGATATATGTATGTATTTTTTCCAAGGTGAACGGAATGCGATATAATCGAGATTTTCGTATTTTCAAATTTGTAAAAACTTAGTGACACTATCGTTCTCTTCTAATCATTTTTCTAAAGGAAATATAGGGAGCCCCTCTCCCCTCAACTGCACCGATAAGTTGATTGCACTTTTCTTTAATCTGTATTCGGAAAAAATTACAGACATTTACATTTAGTCTTAGAGTCTCGAGCACATTGGCATCGTATTTTTTATTGAACAAGATGAGAGGTAGGCTTTCATATCATTATAAAAATGACCAATACTTGGTCTTTCATTTTTTAGCCTGATTTTCTATGTCCTATTTTCAATGAAAACCAGGCTATTACGGTCCATTGACTTACAACGGATGAGGAAAAGGGGGTCAATAAAGTCCGTTTTGGGGTCCTAGCAGACCATTGCGACCATTTTTAACCGTGTCACATATTTATTATTATTATTTTATTTTCAGCCTGATTTTCGGTGTCATTTTGTTAATAAAAACCAGGTTATCACAGTCTATCGACCTACGGCGAATGAAGGGTAGGGGTGGATATCAACAAAATCCGTTTTGAGGCTCTAAAAGATCGTTACGGACATTTTTGGCCATGCCAGATATTTATTTTTATTATTTTTTCATTTTTTCCCGAAATTAAAAAATTTTTTACGCAGCTCAATACTGACCAAAATCGCTACAATTTGGTCAATTGGCTCAGTTTGACTGCGGATTTGATATATACATATGATATACGAGTGAATATGCCCTTGAGTCAAAATCCAGTTATTCTCAAATTTGGGAGAGGGGACTCTGAGGGGTCAAAACCGCAAAAATTGTTTCTTTTTAAGCCAATCGATAAAAAATTTAAAGCTATAGAACATATCTAAAAATCAGCCTCCTAGGTCAGTTAGAAAGGAAAATATGAGTGGATGACTTTGAAAAAGTGCTGTCCTCCCGCCCTCCTCTTGCTCCACAAAATTAAGCTAGAAAGTTGGAATTTGGTGCGTACATTTAGTATGGACCCGCGTCGCACCTTTTAACGGTTTAGACTTTTCTGCCTCATTCATCCTCCTCCCCCCCCCCCACTAAAATCTTTCAATCTCCTCGATGTATACCAAAATCAATCAAATTTAGAAAATACGCTTCAATTAGCGATGGATTTAACATTGTGGAGTGGGATTGACCTGGAGTCAAATTCAGTAGTGCCCAAATTTGGTGGAAGGGTTGCTGAGGGGCTGAAAAAAACAAAAATTGTTACTTTTTGAGCCAATTGGTAAACAATCGAAAATTGTATAACATATCTAAAAATCAGCTTTCTAGTTCAGTTAGGAAGGAAGATATGAGGGGTTTCCTTCTTTTTCGATCTTGAAAAAATGATGTTTCCCTCTAGCTCCCCACCAAATTGAGCTAGGAAGTTGAAATTTGGTATGCAGATTTAGCATAAGTCCTAGATATACCTTTTGTGGATTTCGACTTTTCATTTTCATTGTTTTCCATCACTGTACCAAAAATGATTTTTTTGTTTTTTCTCGTTTTTTGAGTTCGTTCCTCGCGTAACTCTCCTCACAATTGAGCTACGAAGCTAAAATTTGGTATGCAAGTTCAGTAGGGGTTCTAGATTGGGACTCTCAATTTTTCAGCCTCATTGCAACCTCTCACAACTTCGAAAATATGATTTTTTGGTCGGTTTTTCTGGTTTAGAGCAGCCTGCAGCAAATCGAGAACGTGAGCTGTTGTTTATTTCTTGTATATGAATCTGGCATGTTGATTTTTCGGGGTCTGAAATGTGGTATTTGATGGGGCTGAATTATACACTTTAAAGTCATTTTCAATCCACATAATTCTAATATATACATTTTTTTATATTCTGGCCGTTCTGACACTCGTAATTTTTCGCGCTCTTTTTTCACAACACAGAAACGCGTAGGTATCTTAAACATAGTATATGATTGATGTGTAGAAACGAATTTGATGACATTCCAGCGACACGACACGTCATAATTTACATTTAAAATTGAAATCTCATTTTGTTCTGTTGACTTATCGTGAAGGCTAAAGCTGCGTTTAAAAACTTGTTGTTCGACGTTTACTGGATATTAATGAGTTGAAGTGAACGGGTAGAGAGGCGAGTAGATATTCACTTCGCGTTGAAGATGACACATTAATATTGATGTACTGCTTGTATCGCTATCAAATTCATTTCCACGTGAAAAAATAAACTCAAGTGGATATAGAAATTCAATGGTATCTACGGGATATTTTTTCCTTCGCTGTGTTCTGTTTAAGAAAATAATAAATTACATATCGATTTATACGTAGATACTTGTGCTTGTTATTAATTATATCCCGGTAAGCGAAATGCATCTACGTACATTAAAAAGCGACGATTAATTTCGATACTACGCATCTGTTTTGAAAATCCTGAGATGAGATTACACAATTGGCTTCAATTCAATAGGCACCTACTTGAAAATCGAACACATTGCTCATACCAGCTTGTTAAAAACTAAACCAAACAACTTTCAAGTAATTAACTCAACGATCAGTTATTTGCACGAAATTCATCACAGTCCAATCACATTTCAGGAAATCACTTTGCCTATATTAATAGTAGTCTGAGGGCCAAAAAAAAATCCCGAAATATGTCGATAATAGATACTCCCTCAAGTAAACCGTATTATATCATCGATAACGTTTGAAAGATACGAGAAGCCTTTTAAGAAACTATCTCAAATCTCGATTGAAGTATAGATATCAAAATACATATACATACACGAGTAAGTTATGTACGCCGAGAAGGGTTATACATTGAAGACAGAAACATATGAGTCATGTAAATATTGTACATGAAAGTGAAAGAAAATCGCGTAAGAATTACTGACCGACACCATTATGAAATTGATTCAACTTACGGATTTTCTTTTGGAGGATAGTTTTCGACGCATGGCGCTACTAAAGTTTAACTGGCTGGAACAAGATAAACAGAATTCATCGTCATTTGGCGGTAATTTTCTCGGAGATGTCGGAGATTTTAAATATGTGCATCGATATTTTGAAGAATTATCTGGATATGGATCCGGCTTTATCCATAGAGGGGTATTGTCACGATTTTTATATAAATCCGAATCCATAACGATGCACACCTTTCAGTCTTGTTATTCGCGCGAACCAATAAGTATGATTTTTACCACAAAACGACAACCACGAGGTGTTTTTATCAAATGGTTACATCATAATCAATATTAGTATTCAAGACCGGATTTCATACTGTCAAGTATAAGTATGTAGGAATACCGTACCAACTCGTCGTGTCATCGCCGAACACACTTTGCCGGTATATTTTTTTACATGTATAAAAAGTAATACGGTATAGATACCCAAATTTTTTTATGCCACAAATATGACCTTATAAACTTAGCACAGTTGCCAAATTCACGAAAAGATACCACGACTTGGTATTCACAAGTCATTAAATCTTCTCTTCAATTAGTTATTCGTAATGTATGGGATTAATTTGATTTTATGCTCAAAATGAATAATAATTTTTCAGTTTATTACCTAAAAAGATGACGAAATAATGATCCACTGATTCAATGTATATAATGATGCACTTAACAGTGCAGGAACATTGAAGAAGTAATAATTTTAGGAAAGTATAGATAAATAGGTATACGTATACTTATCATTTTGAAAATGAAACCCCGAAGTACTGAACCACTCAATGGAATGGTACCTAAGTAAATTTATTGATTTATTTATAAGATAGATAATGCATGGCATTCAATGCTACCTTTTCAGATTGACGATTGTTTCATTTCTCTTCTATACTTTCAACAGTAACATTATTCGCGCTGATTGAACAAGAATAGAAAAAGCTGATGCTGGAAAGATGTTCGGTTCGATTTATCGCATCATTCGCGAGTATATTATATAAAAGTTGTATCAGCGTTTTGAAACAGTTTATCGAGATAATAATTGCATCAACGTCATTTTCATGTCAGGTATGTCTAGGTCTAAGAACAGGGTGTACTTTGTAATTATTCTTCAGACACTTACGAGCACTGTTTATGTCTTCACTGAATTCAAAATATTATTGCGGACTTTTTGAAAACCATAAACTACAGAAAATATTCTATTAGTTGAGATTAAAATAGAATAATTTTATGAAAATGAAGAACATCTCAATCGTGATACTATTAAAAAATAATAAAAATTTCTTTGAAAACGTGAGCTGTAATTTGATAAAATTATTTCCAGTGCCGAATAACTTTTATCCGGATAATAATTTTTCTAAAATAAAATTGCTTTCGGTAATCTCTGAAAATGAGCCATTGTAGTTGAAACCCAAAGGTCGTGAACTTTACAAAGCGTAATTTCAAAAATTTCAAAAGTCGAGTAAAGTAAACAAACCCTACTTTTAACTATGCATCGTGACTATCTCCTTACAATAAACTACGCGACTAAACTATAACGATAATATAAAATAAAGGTTCACCTGACATTTTCTCTTGACCTTTAGAACTTGGCCACAATTATTTTCACAAATTAATCAACAACAGGAACTTTTCACTCGTTCACATCGCATTACAAAAAAACGTAATTATTTTTATTTTTAAAAGCGCTGGCGCAACATTCGCGCCACAATGTGGTTAAATGGAACGTGACTCGCGAGTCGCCGCGACGCTGGAATAAGTCGACCCAATGTTGTATCGTTCGGTCGCGAATGATTTGTTCTTGAAGCTCAGCGGTGTTTTTTAATGTTTTATTTTATCTCACGTAGTACGTGAGTGATGATGGAAGTATTAAAATTCACGTTAGCGATGAAAAATATCTAACGAAATATAGTTTTAGTTTATCTGATAAATGTAGAACTTTTACAGATATCATCGGTTCTGAACCATTACATAATTCGAATACATAATTGAATATTCCGACAAATAAGAAGTACAAAATATTTCAGAAGATTAACTGTAGGTACCTATTTTGAGTTGAAGAACTAAAGTTTAGTAATTTAAGTACATACTACATCATTTCGAGTAGGAAATACCGTACGTATTTATTTTGACATACAAAGTATCTATAAATACATAACATCTTCATAATTTGTGATAAACTAGAATTTATATTTATTTTCGTACTTGGTCGAATGTACGGAACGAATATCCCCATATCCAAAATTCGCTACAGTTGAATGTATTTAGTTTCACGGTTCGACTCCAGCTTCCAAGCACACACCCGTTATATTTCTCCAATCACATAATTTTCATTTCCCTTTCCTCTCCAGCAACACGATCGATAAATCCATTCGCGTGCATGACACGACCAACTCCTGCTTACATACTTATCTGCTATTTTCCGAAGGGTGCAACATTAGCTGAAGTTGAAGAAGTTTGAAGCTCGCGACTGCTTTAGGTTAATGGGACATTTTGGAGAACAATAGAAATTTCCTTTGAAAAGAGAAGTATTTTGATGAGAATCAGAACCAGGAGTGAACATTTTTATCGAAAAAACATTATATACTTACGTACTATTTCCTAATATTATTTTTATTCTTTTATGATATGTTACTCGTACAGTTGGGCCTTGATGATATGTTGGTAGACGAATGGACTCCACTGTTTTGAAATTGAAGAATTATTATTATGTATGTGATAAGCGTCGAAGAAATCTAAGAAACAGATGAATTCTTTCATTAGGTACATATACACTGCAATCATAATTTAACTATCTAAACGATTAGTAGTAATTAAAATGAAAAATATATATGTACCGTTATTATAAATTCTCTTGATAAAAACTCAAATCCAAATAACCCGATTCGTGGTATTTGATTCTCAAAATAAGAAAGTAATTCTAAAATCTGTAATGCAAAACACCCAATGGTCGCCGTTTAAATTTTAACGAGAATAGCACTGTTAAATAGGTGTACAAAAAATTGCATAGTTATATTAAATTAGGCAACAAGTAAGGTACGTGTGCACAATAGATACTTGATCTTGCAAATTTTCCTGTAAGCCGTTCAAATTCGTTGTTATGATCCATTTTCGAAAATCTACCTATAATTGAAGAAGCGGCGAATACTTATTTCACATAAACGAACTATCAATTGCATTTTAATAGGCTCAAAAACTACATGTATTTTTACCTGTTTTGAAGTATTATAAGATGAATCGTTCAATATATGTTGTAAACTAAACGTCCATACTGAAAGAAGTAAATTCATGATCGTAAAATCTACATCAAGGGTGTTAGTTTTCGATGATAAAAAAATTTGCGAAACAAAACAATACATTGTGATTAAAGTTGATAGAAAAGAGCAAAAACAAAGCGATGTAATTAAAAAAGAAAAATTATTTGTCAAAGATTTCACGATATTATTCAAAGATATCCACATTTCAAAACAAATGGATATTATATCTTGAGACGTGCTTTCGACCGAACCAATCAGCTGGAATTAATAAAGGGATTTCATAAATGGTTTCAAGAACAGAGTGATTTAATACAACGTAACTGGCCTACTTGTTGAAAAAAACGCTGAAAATTTTTCGCTGCAGATTGAATAAGGATACACTGACCGAACCAAAATGAAATACTAATATTTGTAGAAAAACAAATCAAGAAATAAGTTGAGAAAATTTTAAATGTCAAATCGTCAGCGTGAATACAACAGCAAATAATTATGCTTATGAATAACGATCCAAAAACAGCTATATATGTAAGTTTTTTCATCATTCTTTCAACATTTATTGTGATTTCTTTTTTAGAATAATTATAATGTAACAGCTGAAAAAAAAAATCCGTAAATATTAAACACCGCGCAAAAAATCATAAATCATTTATAATGATATTGTATTTTATAGGTGAGAGAGTATTGCTTACTTGAAAATGATACCAGCTCTGAAAATAATCTGTTAAACCTGTCATCCTTCTCCAAAATAAAACCGGAATAAGGATAGTTTGAAATGAAAGAATGAAAACCACTATTCGAAATGCTTGGCATTTAGAATCACAATTTTTTTGCATAAATATGTGAACATTTGTCACAATCATGGAGATTACATAATACATTACTGTGAAATAAACAGCTACTCCATACAATACAGAAATATTCCATAAATGAAATTCCAATCGATCTGAAAAATCAGTTCTTTTGAAAATAATATGTTAAATACAATGGTAGGTACTTAGAAAGGTGTGCTTTGTTGCCTATGCCTAAGCACCATCAAATCGCCATCGTTTAAGTACTTACCGTTTTCTTCATGATAAATTAACAAACCAGTATATTTCATTAAACGAAGAATAGCTCTACTTTGAACAAAAGCAATGATTTGATAACTTTCGTTAGGAATTTTCTTCTTATTTATATAACTAATATTAGACGAAAGAGGTGCCATTAAAAACTATATATTCCATTTGCAGGTGCACTTAACCGTACCATGGGTACTCGACAAATTTTACTAGAAATTACCATCGAAAATGAATAAAAACTCGAAAAACAGTTGCTCGATCTATAAAAACAAGTGCACAAACAAAATGCTTCAATTTTCGTAATAATTATACTTCACCGTTTTATCATTCTAATCAATCAAAAGTAAACAACATACCGGTACAAAAACAATTTGTATGGAATGGTAAAATAAATAAAAAGTCATCAAATACCTATATAAGAGAAAAATTGAACCACGTAGAATTTAAAAAAGTATAAATAAGTAAGTATAGGTACAATAAAAATAGAAGAATAAATAATAAAACAAAAAAATCACATTTCATAAAATGAACACAATTTTAAAAACAAATAAATAATTAACAATAACAAATCATAAAAATCAGCGTTGGAAACTAGCATTTTTGCGTTAACGTTACAAAAAATTTTATCCTGAATAGAAATTAATTAATAAAATTGTAAATTTGAATTTTAATCGAAACCTCGCTTTTTCAAAGAACTTATATAATCTTCAAGACCTTGTTTTATCAACGGCTTATGATGCGAGCAATCACTAGGACTATGTTTCGTTGACCAACAAAATTCACAATAGTACTGAAAAAAAAAAAAACTTTGAAGTTAAATGCTACTTACGCTTTATACATGCAGTCGTGAAAAAGAGCTAACTGAACATAATATTTCACCATTAAACATTCGGGTTCCGGACAAAATAAATTAGCCGAATTTTCATCTTTCGCACTACACCTATCACATGGTTGATCATCCAATATATAAGGTTTAATTTCCATCTACACGAACATTTTATCAAAAAAATGAGGAAGATTTCTATAATAATTCAAAATTAAGGATGTTTTATACAAACCATTTTACGAGTTTTAGTTTCGATAGGCATTAGAAAACGTTTTTTGACGGCTGAAACTACACTAGATTGATTTTCGAAAGTTACTCTGGCAGCACCTTTGGGGTAAAAGTACTCCGAATCGGTATCGATACCCACGTACGAAACATTACCAAATAAACGAGTCATCATCAGGCCTAATTCTTCTATATTGAAAAAGATTCCCTAATTAACAACTTATATTTTTTCAATTTTTTAATTCTGATGTACTTACTGGCAGAAATAGTGCGCGGAACGCCGCCAACAAAAATGGTATTTCTTTCAGTTAGGTCAGCCAAATCAGTAACAAATATATGATCAGTACTGGAAAGTTTCCACGGTCTAATTTGAATGTTCTTATTTTTAATTTTGGCTGAAGAAAGTCGAATATAAAACCCGTCGTTTCTTTTCTCGCAATATTGCATTAAAGCGTCAACGGACGTATTATGCTAAAAAAAAGGTAATTTAAAACGATTAGGCCTAGAGAATACATCAAAAAACATATGCAGATATCCAATCATTGGTATTCCGTTAGTAACCTCAAATATCAGAAAAGCAAAACCTTTCGGAGGTATGATTGAATTCGTGTCATCTTTATAAGGCCAATCCACGACCAAAGGACCAAATCTTTTAAAGGTATCTTTTACAGTTTCTGTAAAAGCGTATGAATTTACTAAATCGAATTGAAATTTCATGAATTCATGGCTGATAGTTATAATGAAGATGCTTACCTTCAGTAATATCTAACGGCAAACCTCCCACAAAAACTTTTCGAGAATACTTATACGTAATACCAAAATTAGATAAATTAACTACGCCATGTTTCAAATTCACTTCAGGATTATCTAATACTGCGTTTAAAACTTCATCATCGTAATTCGTAAGAAAAGGTCCTTTTCCTGTATGGAAGATAAAATATTACTTTACTATTCGAAGTTATGGAAGTAATTCTCTAAAGCATTCAAATCGACCCAAAATGATATTCTATGTTTTTAAATGAATCTATGAATTTCTGTTTTCTTTCGATTTTGAGTTCACGTATTCCGGCACAGAACTCAACTGACTAATACTCACTAGTTCGACTTCGTTTAATAACCTTACAAGAAGGTCTAAAGTGATAAAAATTCATTTTATGAAAAAGATTGTCAACTATATAATCTATAATATCTAATTAATGTAATTAAATCACGATTTCATATGAACAAACATCAAGACGTCAGAAACAGAATACAATCATTGTAATACCAACGAACTTCTACCAAAAACGAAATCATGTGATCAAAATTGGAGGGAAAGCTTTCTTTCATTTCGACAATGATACCACCATAGGAGGAAAAAAAGTTATTCGGTGCAACTTTTAAATTTTCCTTAAGGTCATGCTTTAAGTGTTGAGGGTTGCATAGGCCGCAGTATGTTGTGAAATTATCATTTTTCTCAAAAAGTATCATTGAATCGGACAACTTTTTATTTTTTATCGATTTTTTGGTAGGTAATGCTTAATATAAAATGAGTAGTATATAAAATACCTGATTCTGGACCACATTTTTCTCAACGCTAATATTTCAATAAAAATGATGTTTTTGTTTTTGATCATCCTGATACTGGACCACATTTTTTTCTTGGGATTTCTAACCAAATTCATCTTGTATTCATCTATTAAGCAACCAACCAATAAAAACAATTTCAGTTTCCTATCCGTATTTATTTTATTTTTAACCCT
>FIZR01018895.1:0-15048 GCA_900060175.1 Ferrisia virgata
TTTTTTTTCTATTGTTATAAAGAAAATTGCATATCTTGGTGTTTACTATATGAAAAAAAAAATTTCATCTCATATACTTGTAGGAAATTGAATTCTCTACAAAAAAGGTCTCTTACAATTTTTTGATAAACCTCACCGTTTAAAAGCTATTGAAGGTTGTATCATAATACTTTCGTCTTGAGTAGTTGTAAAATTCATAGAAAAAAAAATTTCCTTAAAATAAAGAAACTTTAACCTTCAATAACTTTTAAACGGTGAGGTTTATCAACAAATTGTAAAAGACCTTTTTTTGCAGAGAATTTAATTTCATACAAGTATATGAGAGTCCCAAAAATTTAGTTTTTCATATAATTCTCTTCCTAATTAAGATAGACAGTTAAAATTTGCTATACAGACTTGGCAGGGTTATTAAATATACATTTTGGGAGTTTGGACATTTCAACCGTACTGACGCATCTCACTCCCCTCTCCCCTCCTTCCCACTGATTAGCTCACGAAAATCAGGGAGCCTTCGAACTGGGAAGTCCGGAGTCGTACCCCCCCCCCCCCCCCCCCCCCCCCCCCCCCCCCCCGCCCCACCCACCCAATCTGCCTTAATCTTGGTCTGATATCCATCCTACATTCATCTCAGATTCAAAACCAAAACCTTTGGAATTTCCATTTTTGCTCTGTGAAACATTGAGCAGTGCTTGCGATACGATTAGTAACACACGATTTCAATATTCTAAGGATGGGAAAACAAGGAACAAGGTTTATTTTTGATATCGCTATCGTTGAAAATAAAAAACCTCATTCTGAACCTTTTTAAATATTTTGAAAATATTTCACACATGGGCGAATACCTATTTTTAGCTTATTACCCGTACATATTTCATAAAAACGTGGCACACGTTGAAGGGTAACTTAAAAAATATTATTATTTTGGATTAAAAATAAGTTTTTTTTTCTTCTTTTTCAAATAGGTCCCAACATGTATTCGAACGAGTATATACATTCGGCAGTAGAACGTATAGCATTTTCAACGCATATTTAGATAGGGTGTTTGCAACTTGCTTTTTTTTCCCTTATACTATCATAATAAACAACCTCGAAGAGTTTTTTTTTTTGCTGCTTGTCAAGGTGTTAAGGATATTAGTCATATTACGATGATATTGCGGCTAGACAAAGCGTTGAAATGCATTTGAAAGGGAACCCCATACTTCGCAACTTTCACGTATATTACACTCGTATGCGTATTCGTGCAGCATTTAAAAGATATTTTTTCAACCATCTTGTATATAATTAAACAGCTAGGTATCTCGTAGGTCTAGGTACGTTATGTATGTAAGAAACAAAACTTACGAATTTCTGATGTCGACTTTCATGGTCGGATAGCGCTCGTGCTGCAATAATTACACGTTCCAGGCTGCAAACACCAAAAACAACGCAAACATAAATAAGACGAGTAGGCAATTTTAACTTTTTTAGTTTATTTTTAAGATCGATAAATGTACCAGGTATAAGTATCATAGGTAGCAGTTGTTATATTTAATAAAAGCCTATTTTATATTATCGGGTCAAAAACCTCGCAAAAAATTTATCTCGTGTCGACTATGTAAATACATATACCAAAATCACCACAAGTCCACGGTTTTGGAACAATAGGATGAACACACGTTTGTCTACGCTAGACAGACGATGCTTATTTTCCATGTAAACCATGTAGACAAAAGGTTTTGCAAAGAAATTGTAATTTTTATTTGAACAGTACACTTTTAGATACCCGCGTTGCCTTCCACGAAAATAATTTCGCTATTGCGTGGAATATCAATTTAATTATAAAGTATAGGTACACTTTCAAATACATACGTAGATAGACGTATTATAATTTACTCGTCACCGCTGAGTTAAGAACTACCAGAAGAAAACATTTTTATACAGACGTAGATTTATCATCAAAAATCGAAAAAAATTCACTAGACTACCAAAAGACACACCTTACTTATTTCTTGATGTATATAAGACGTTTCAAGTCACTAGTTCAATCGAGGTGATTTTTACCGGGTGGAAAAATAATGAATGTTTGAAAAAAATGGATATTTTGGACCTGTAGGGGTCCCCTCTCCCCAGCATACACGAACCAAATTTCAATTCTCTATGTTATCGGTGCGAACTGTATAAATGAGCAAAGGTCACACAGGTCCAAATAGACTGATTTCTTATACGTTAAAGAACCGCCAGGGGGTTGATTTTCTAATATGTTACACGTAGCTCTTTCAATTTCCTATCAATTGATAGAAATTTTTTTTCATATTTCTGGATTTTTCTTCTCTTTCAACTCCTACCCAAGTATTTGGACCTTAGGTCTTTCAAACATTGATACAATTTTACTCCCACTCATTTGATATGACTGTCGAAATTGGAGCAATTTTGATCGGTACCGAGCCGAATAAATTTTTTTAGTAAGGGGGGGGGGTTTCATTGGCAATATAAGGTGGAAAATCAAGGTGAAAATCAAATTCATAAAATTTTATCCAAAAATGTAAAAATTGTTCAAGCAGGTATCGAAGAAAAACTTCAAAAATTGTAAAACAATTGAAAAAAAAAAAATTGAAAAAATTTTTAATTAATTAAAAAAAATTTTTAAATGATTTTAAAAGCATTGCAACCTATTAAAGCATTGCAAAAAATACCAAATCCGCTGAAAAAAACTTCCAACTATTTGATAGAGCCCACTTGAAAAACAACCGATTCCTGGAAAAAATTTATCAAAAGTTTTTGGAAAAATTAAAAACACTTTAAAATTGTTGCAATAATCGCTAAACCTGCACGTAAGTATTTTAAAAATATTTTACAACAAATTTTCAAATATTTTACTCTATTTTCATTGAGTTGACAAGAGTCCTTTGAATTTTTTAATCCGCTTTTGGGCTGATTTTCTACGTCATATTGTTAATCACGGTCTATCGACTTATGGCGGCAGAAGGACAGGAGAAGGAGGGAGTAGCAGTAAAATTTGTTTTAGGACCTACAAAACCACTTATTTATTACTTTTTATATTCTCATTTTTCTCATTCCAAAGACTAAAATTATTTGCTCAGCTCGATACCGGCCAAAATCGGTCAAATTTGGACTGTAGACTTGGATTTACGGCGGATTTAATATTTATGAGTGGGGTTGACCTTGGCTCAAAATTTGGTCATGACCAAATTATAGAGAGGGGGTGCTGAGGGGGTGACAACAGTAAAAGTTCTTTCTTTGTATGTCAGTGGATAGAGAATCCAAAGTTTTATAACATATCCGAAATCCAACCTTCCAGCTCAATTAGGAGGGGAGAAATTCTAGTTTTCCCTTTTTTGACCTTGAAAACAGACTTTTCCTCCCCTATCTTCCCTCCAAATTAAGCTGAGCAGTTGAAATTTGTTATGTAGACTTGTTGAGGACAGGTACCGTTATTGTTATTTTTGGCAGATTTGAGTTTTCAGACCTAATGCACCCCCTCCCTCTCCCCAGCAACGAAAAAGTGGTTTTTTCAGCGGCCTATCTTTTCTTTGAGGTTGTTCCACCCACATCTTTCCTCTAAATTGAGCTGAGTGGTTGAAATTTGGTATGTAGAATTGGCAAGGGTCATTATGTGATTTTTGGTAGGTTCGAGTTATCAAACCTATTGCAATCCTTCCACACCCCCTCTCCTCCACACGACAAAAAGTGGTTTTTTAGGCTGTGCTTTTTTATTTTTTGAGTTTGTGCTACGCACATCTTACCTCCAAATTGAGATGAGAGGTTAAAATTTGGCTCGTAGATTTAGTAAGGGTGTGTTTGCATTTGATGGAATAAATTTGCGCTGACGGTCAGATAAGCAATTTTATAGCCAGAGCGAGCTGCAGGTTTGTATTCTACAATCGTAATGGCTTGTGGAGCTTCATTGCAATGGGCAACGACGTCATGTTTAATGACTACTTCAGTAATATTTTGATTCAAGCCACGAAGACAAACAGTTGGTGTGGTTGTTACTGAATTTTTGACACGTATTTTTTGGATGGAAGAAGTTGCAGCTTTAATGCGTTCAATTTCTGCTTTTGTTTTCGTTTTTGATAAGCAGAGCTCCTGATGGAAACGGTATCGTTGAGGTAATACCCAATTTAGTTGGGTTGATCTCTGGATGACTTGTCAATACCTCGGTTACGGTGGTATTTTCAGAGCTAGGAATAAGTAAGACTATGTTCCCAGTTTTCGGAGCTCTTTTCTTTTGATGACGATGATGACGACGACGACGTGCATTTTGATTCTTTAACCCCCCCCCCCTGTGCCAATGTCTACAAATCTGCAACTGTGCTCCACAGCCAAAATTTTAATAACGTAATTTGGTATATGCTGAACAACTTTACGACGCAGCGTTGAGCATTTTTTGAGTTTTTGAAAACTGCTCAAATCACAAAAAAATATTTCAAAAGTCATACTCTATAAAACTCATATTTTGATTAAAAAAAATTTATGTACCTCTCCAGGGTTTGCGACTGTAGCAATTCAAAAAAGTTTTCATTTATTAATTTCTTCTCCCTTCTCCCCCCCCCCCGAAATGGAAAATTTTGGAAAAATTCATGTCGATGGAACCAACAACCCTCTGAACATTCGGTTTAGAATCCTGATTTTTCCTCAAATACGCTTAAGGGAGGGGGGAGGGGATTCTTCGGCTCTAAAATTTTATTTAAAAATACTCTAGGTTCCAATATACGGTGTGTCTGGTAAATAGTATGCCACACTATAACAGGATACCACCTTGAAAACACATCTCATGAATAATTTGCCTATCTTAAAAATAAAAGGAACAAAAATTACATTTTTGAGAAATGAAAATCGAAACAAAATTTCCACATCCGGAAACACCCTTTTTTCTACAGAACTATAACAAAACATGTATTTTGAGCATTTAATGAGAGTCATATCGTAGAAACAAATAAATTCTAAATTTCACCTCTGTTTCTATCTGAAAAAAATATATATATCTAACCTAAAACACACCGTATTCAATTTATCGCAACCACAATAAACCAAAATAAAACCATTTCATCAACCCGTACCTCAACATCCAGCCAAAGACCTTAATGACTTCACACCGGCCACAAAAAAAAAATAAATTAATCGACCGAACCAACTGCTCTGAACAACACACACACCCGGGTAACTTGATACATTCATTTGGTAACTTGTTGTTACTACATACACATCCTCAGGTACGCATATAAATATATATTAAAAAAAAAAAATTCAATACATTGTACCCATTACTGATTGGCATATGTCGAAGTCGATGTTCACAGCGTATTTCGAAATTCAAGTTGAAAAAAAAAAAATACAAACAAAAAACTGTATTCGTAATGAGACACAGGATGACGAATACCAGCAGTTTTATACTCCTTACCTATATGCACACATTTTCCAAAGGTAAGTATAGTTTTAAGTACTCACGTGCATTACGTATGTACATGTACGTTTGACCTAATTAGTAGAAACCAAACTTATCGTCTGTTTTCCAATTTAAATTACTTCGAGAAAATCGTCTTTCAGCTAGCTTATTAACGTTTATTAATTAGCAGCGACACATGTCGATTCTAATAACCCAAAAAAGCGGGCTTCCAGTTCCAAAAGGCTCGTGCCAAATACGGGTAATTATGCTTAACATACTGTACATAGAGATAGGAAAGAGATTGTACATTACGCTGCGTATACATACATATATACGAGTATGTAATGTATTCGATACACCCTAGACCTATTCTTACCTATATACTATCTAAAGGTACCTATATTAATCCTACGCAGCATTTTAAATTGTTTGATTTTTTTTTTTTACCCTAAAAATTTATAGGTGTAAATGTGTGTGCATTTATGCCATGTAAAGTTATACCTACTCATTTATTCATTTTATATCGAGTGTAATGCGTATTCAGGTAACAACAAGTGCCTCATTCTGGCACATACTACAACTGTTTCTTTTTAATCACTATGGTGTTTTGTACAATCACCTGCTTTTGTTGGAAACTTTCCTCCATAAATGAGGTATTAACATATTGTGATCATGGATTTCGCTACTATCGCAAATCAATGTAGCAGGTATTTATTCGTATATAAAAACTAGCGAGAGACCTGATTTTTTATACATAGGTATTTTCTATGCATTTCATCTACATACCTAGTAGGTCTAGGTATACTAGCTAGCGTAATATGTTAATGACTATCTCTTATTTAAATTTATATTTTTTATAATTATTATTTTTATTACAAAATTAGAAACTGATGTGTGGGTTTCGCAAATGAAAAAAAAAAAAAAAAAGAGCAGAATCCGAACTATCTAGTTACTTATTATTTAGAGTTATTTTATAATGATAATCCAACTTATTACAATTCATCGGCTTATCAATGTAGATATCAAATAATGTAAGAAGTAGGTATTGGATACGTATAAAATCAATTTCATATTGCAAAAAATTTAATTCAACCACTTTTAAGCATTGGTACCTGATATACAATACTCTAGATGATACATTAAATATGGATTGTTAGCAAAAGCAATACGTAGATATGATCACCGATTAAAATTCAGACGATAAGTGTTGAACGTTGGGAAGGGATAAAAGGGAGTGAAAATTTAAAATATTTATATCTATTTGCTTGATTCAGTATTAAAATTTACATAACGTCTAAAAATTAATGTCCCGAAGCGAATTCAAGTACAGAAAGCGAAAAAAAAGAATTGACGTTCGAACTTTCAACCTTGAAAAATGAACTCATTACGTATTGAAAGTCTCGATTTTTAAGTTCCAAACTTCTCCATTATTCGCATTCTTTTTCTTCGGTCATAGACCACAGATGGGAAGAGGGACGTGTTTATGGTATGTACGAAATAAAATTTAGGTATTTTTCCCTTTTATGGAAAAACTTTAAACCACGGATATTGTAACATGTCTATTATATAAATTTTAACATGAAATGCAAAAATCATTCTTAATTATCTTTTATCGTGAATTTTTGATCGGAAACTACGAATCAAAAAAACGTTTACACGTCTCTTCACTCCATTTTAACATTTTATTTCATTATTTCCTCGCAAAATGAACATTATATAATCATCCATCATCACGAGTTTTTGATCAAAAACTTCAAATCAAAAATCTTAATCTTCTTTATTGTTTTATTTTTTATTTTTCAGTAGTTTGCGTTATTACATTTTTCTTATTTTTTGTTTTTTTTTAATTTTTTATTTATTTTTTTATTTTTCAATTTTTTCCAGTTAAATTTTTTAATGAAACATCCATATCAACACTTTACACATAAAGTACAAAAGTCATCAATTTTTTTCATTTTTCAATTCTTAAAACTATTTTGACTTTTTAGTTTTTGTAATTAGCCTGATTTCCTATGTCATTTTGTCAATGAAAACTAGGCTATTACAGTCTATGACCAAAAGCAGATGGGGGGGGGTGAACCAAATCCGTTTTGGGGTCCTACGAGGTTATTAAAAGAATTTTTAGCCATGCCAGATATTTATTTTTTATTTTTTCCCCCAACATTAAAATTATTTACTCTGCTCGATACCCACCAAAATTTTTTCAGTTCTGTCATTCAGCTCAGTTTGCCGATGGATTAAATATAAAGGAGTGGGGATGACCTTGCGTCAACATTCAAGTTTGCCTAATTTTGGTGGCGGGGGTGCTGAAGGGTCAAAAACACAAAAACTGTTCCTTTTTAGTCAATCGATAGAGAATCTAAAGCTGTACATCATATGAAAAAATTAATCTCCTAGGTCAATTAGGAGAAGAGATATAACGGGTTTTCCCCATTTTTGACCTCGAAAAGGGGCTGTTCCTTCCCTATTTCCTTTTCGAAATGAGCTAGGAAGTTTAAATTTGGTATTCACATTTAGTAATGCCTCTATATGTGTCTTTTGGGGTTCCGAATTTTCAGCTCCATTGCACCCCCTCACAGTTCCAGAAAAGTAAATTTTTGGCCACGTATTCTCATTTTTTGATTCTCTACATGTGTCTTTTGGGAACTCGTCTTTTTAACCACATTGCACTCCCTCACAGTCATAAATTTGCGGTTTTTTGGTCCTTTTTTATCATTTCTAATGTTTGTTCCGCGCATAGCTCCCCTCTAAATTGGGCTAGAAGTTGGAATTAGGTATGTACGGTCAGTAAGGACACTAGATATGCCATTTGGGGGTTTTGACTTTTTATCCCCATTGAACCCTTCCTACCCTCAATTCTCATTATCGTAATATGTCACGAAAATCAGACTGAAAAAGCATGGCAATATGGTACTTTTTTTTATTAAGTACTTAATTTTTGTTATTTTTAAATTTTTTCAATTGGACATTCATGTCAACATTTTAACAACGAGTGCAAAAGTCATCAATTTATTTTATTTTTCAAATTTTTCGATTTTTTTCTATTATTACTTTTTCTGTTTTTTTCTATTTTTAATTTTTTAATTTATTCATTTTTTTTCATTTATCAATTTCTCTAATTACGACATCCGTGTCAACATTTCAACATCAAGTGCAAAAGTCATTAATTTTTCCCCATTTTTTTTATTTTTAAGTTTTTTTGAATCTACTTTTAAGACATATCCATGCTAAAATTTTAACATAAACTCCAAAAATCGAAAACATTACACCAAAACGTTTGTTATTTTGCTCAACTTCAACATTTTAATATAAAGTCCAAAAATCAAAAGGGTTACATCAAAAATGTCACGTTTTCAAAAACTAATGCCTAGCTCTTAAATGTATCCAAGTCAAAAAAGTGAAAATTTAAACATTTATTTTACTTTTTTAGTGGTATACTCGTGCCGAGCATTTTGTTTTTCCTGCATCAGTTCTTTTCTCCTTTTGTGACATGATTTGACGAGTTTTGACTTGTTTCAATGTTTTGACAAGTTCCAACCAGTTTTGACATGATTTGATACGATTTGTGAGACTTTCACAAATTTTGAAAAGTAAGTTTTAACAAGTATTGCAACAATGTCTGACTAATTTAAACAAGTTTCAATAAATTTCATCATAAAGCAATATAATTTAACACAATTTGACATGTTTCGGCAAGTTTTGTCACGATTTAACATAATTTGACATAATTTGACACGTCTAACTTAACAAAATTTGGCAAGTTTTGACTTGTTATAATGTTTTGACATGATTTGACACAATTTGTCATGATTTGGAAAATTTTGATGTATCTTGACTAGTAAGGTTCGGCAAGTTTCGATTTAATGTGACTTAACATCTTTTGATATGTTGCGACAAGTTTTGACCAGTTTATACAAGTTTTGTTATCATTCAACATGATATATCAAATTTTGTAATTTTTTAATATGATTTGACGTGAATACAAAAGTTTTGGCTTTTTGCGATGTATTGACAAGTTCCAACAAGTTGTTTTGACAAGATTTGACATGATTCGACGCAATTTGTCATGGCTCAACATGACTTGATAAGTTTCAATTTGTTTCTAGGTGATTTGTCTTAATTTGATGATTTAACATGATTTGACTTTTTTAACAAATTTGGGCACATTTTGACAAATAAGTGTTGAAAAGTTTCGGCTAATTTTGACGTGATTTGACACAATTTTACATAACTCTGCATGATTTTGACTTGTTTTAACATGATTTGGCATGAATTGACGCGATTTAGCAACACTATGATTGAATATAAACTCACTTCTTTGTCCAACCACTACCAATCACCCTGCCCCACACCACACTGAATCTTTAACTACCAATAAATTGAAAAATTACATATTGTTTTCTTCATAATAAGTGAATATTCAAACTCTGCGACCTCGAATTAGAAAAAATCATTGTGTCACTCAATTGTCGGTATTTTTTTGAATTTTGACCATGTTGAAGGAGCTGTGGGCGAGGCTATACTAGAGAGATCTGATCAAAAAGTTGATTTGATATTAAAATCCAACACTTTCGAATCTTTAAGTAGAAGTAGCTAAAAGTTACTTCACATTTTCCTTCTCTTTTGAGTTTAGAGTTAATTTAATGAAAAATACATCAAAAGTTCTATCCAAGGTATTCTTTTCTGATTTTTAAATATATGGCTTTTCAAACCTTAAGTAGACCATTGAAAAGAACTCTCAAAATTTTTTTGGGTAAAATCGAAAAATTCTAGATCAGATTTAGGTCATTTTGACATGGAATGAGCCTTCCTTAAATCAAAGTTATTGGATCTAAAATGAAAATCATTAAAAACTTTCGTAAGACTTCGAATATACGTGATAATTTTTTCTATCACTGGTAGAATAAACCACAAAGTTATCCTCGAATTAATTAGAAAGGAAACCTTTTTTCTGCATTTTTACTCAAACGTGCTTTCGAAAGGTTTTACTCGAGAATTGTATTTGTACGTATAAAAAAAGTACACGTTAAAAAAATCTTCCTTTCTGAAAATTTCATTTAATTGGCTTCGGCAAATCTCATCAACAAAAATCTTCCATCGATTGAAGCACGAACAAATTAAGCAATCCAGGCGAACGAAAAATTCATAGGTACAAATTGTATACTGCACAACATACCCCCCAAAATGCACCTTTCCGATGCAGAAGCCAAATAACGATCTGCTACGATAAACTAAACGCTGAACAGAGCTTAACACCTGTTGCTTGTAGACCTAAGGTTTTACAATCTACATACTATAAGTCTCTTTTCACATCATGTTAGCATTACGACCTAACACAATAAAAAAAAAAAAAGAAGAAAAAATTCAACGATGACCGACGACAACTATACTTACATAGTTACACAATGACCGAAATTTGTATCGAATAGATATCTACCTTGTACCATGCTATCAGAATTCAAATGATACACGTAGCATCTATTCTTCATGTTTGCAGGGTATCTATCGGATTCGTAGCTGTATTCTCATTAATCACTCATTTCCAATGGTTTGCATCCTCCAACAGAAGGTCGTTCATTCTAACACGGGTACTTTTTCACGCCTAGATTATAGATTAAGTTTAACCAATGAGTTACAAAGTCGTTTTGAAAAAAGCTAAAAAAAAAACGAAACTCTAATTCGCAGAATTTATGGCGATAATTTTTTTTTTTATATATTTTATAGATAGCCTGACCATGAAGAGTTCGTCATATATTTTGAAAAGATTATATAAATGAGTATTTTTAGTATATTAAGATTTCTTCGCTTATTATCATTTGCATAGCCTTATTATCATAATTTTAACATAAGAAAAATTATTGATTTTCAATTCGGGCCCGATAATGTAACGATAAATTGTTTTGGAAATTTGCAGTTATAGTCAATATATAATGCATCTATAATTATCATAAATAAGTATAGTACATAATAATGCACTTAATGTAGAATCCGCAAATCAATTAATGCACCATGTACCTTCATTTGCAAACAATTTACGAACATTTTTCCAAGGTCTAGGATACGATAAAATTCAAAAATGGCAGACACGCACCTCATTTAAAGAAAATATTCAATAAAAAATTGCATCAATAATATTTTTATGAAAGAAAAAGCCTGTAGAATTAGTAGGAGACCTAATCAGGCAGAAATAGGTCAACATTTATGCAGAGGCCTAAGCCCTTTCTTTGCCTTCATTTTTTATATGAAAAAAAAGATCACGCAGTACCAAAAAAAAAGCATATAAGGGCGTTTTCACCTACAAAAACGACATTTCACTATTTCTAGTCGTACAACCTACCACTTATTAAATTTGTTCGAAAATGTTTGAGGCTAGCTCAACATTGAGGGAGAGGGCTTAAACTGGGCGTTCATATCTCTTTTATCTCTGCCTATGAGGTCCTAGAAGCGCCTATTAAAGTTTTCAACTTTACAGTGGTGCTCGTTCTTGTTCTTGTTCTCACGAATCAAAGTTCTCATTTTGTTTTTGAAATGTTGTTCACGTTTACTATTCTTATGTTTAATTTTTTTTTTTTATTCTCTGTTCTCGCTCTTGTTGGTTTTTGCTCTTCAACTCAACCCTCAAATTTTTTAAATCAGTGAAAAAACTAATGAAAACAAGAATAAGACCTCGGAAAAAATCACTAAAATGCAAATCGAGGAAATATCTGCTGAAATTCAAAAGAAAGAAAAAATGGAAAATTATTGTTCTTGTTCTTGTTTTTTATAATGAATTTTCAAGGTTGTTTCTTGTTCTTCAAAAATAGTAAAATTCTTTCATTGTTCTCGTTTTTGATTTTATTCTTCATTTACTCAACCTTGTTTGTTCTTTTTTTTCGTTCTTGATCTCTAAAATCGAATGTGTGTTCCTCACATTTATGGTTCTTGGTTCTTCATTGTTGTTCCATCCCTGCCAATTTTTATTCTTCGAAATTTGTTCTTAATGATTTGAATAGCGGTCTTATTTCTGTTCTTTTTCAATGAATTATTGTTCTCAATCGCATGTTTTCATTCAGCAGTTCATTGTTCCCATTTTTAGCATTTGGTTATCATTTTTTTGTGTTTGTTTTATTTTTGCAATTTTTGACCATTTTGCCAATTGTTACACAATTAATAGGTAGGTAAAACATTCAAAATACGTGATTTTTAGGGTTGGTATGAAGTGAAATAGCAAGTAGCTAGGTACCTAACAATGCTAAGATTGCATTTCAATTATGAAAAAAAAATTAAAGAACAAAGAACAACAACTGCAAACACTGTTCTTTTTCTAGTTCGTTCTTATAGTGATTTTTATCTTTTTTTGTACCCTTCTGGTTCTTTTGAAGTTGTTTTATAGTTTCTTGTTTTGCTTTTTGTTCTCAAGAAAGATTAGTTACAGTTCTAGAGGTTAATCGATGACAAAATTGTGCAAAGAGGCTCCAAAATGCCTTAAAGTTTTATAAGAGCCCTAGGTCCGCCTTTTAAAAATTTTGACTTTTCAGTGGTTTTCACCACGTCACAGACTTACACAAGGAATTTTTTGAGTGGTTTTTGTGATTTTTAGGCTGATTTTCCATGTCATATTGCCAATGAAAACCAGGCTATTATAATCTATCGACCTACGGCCGATGAAAGAGGAACATCAACAACATTTGTTTTGTGGTTAGAGAAAACCATACAGACCATTTTTGGCAATTCAGATTTTCATTTTTTTTTTCGAACACTAAAATCATTTACTCTGCTCAATACTCACCAAAATCGCTCCAATTCGGTCAATCGGCTCATTTTTCCGGCGGTTTACATATATTTCGGTGGGGATGACCTCGGGTTAAAATTCAGTTATGCCTAAATTTGAGGAAGGAGGTGCTGAGGAGCCGAAAAAAAATGTTCCCTTTTTTCAGCGAATCGATAAATAATCTAAAGTTACATGACATATCCAAAAAATAGCATCCTAGGTCAATTAGGAGGGCGAATATGAGGGGTTGGCTTTGAAGAAGAGCTATTCCTCCTGTATATTCTCGCCAAATTGAACCAGGAAGTTAAAATTTGATATCTACATTTATTAGGGGGCCGAGATGTGCCTGTTGGCGGTTTCAACTTTTCATCTGCCTCATTACACCCCCTCACAGCCCCAAAAATGTGGTTTTTTGGTCGGATTTTTTTTTTTTTTTTTTTTGAAAACTAAAATAATTTATTCAAGTCGATACTGACCAAAACTACTCAAATTTGGACAATGGTATTAGATTGATAGCGGATTGGATCCTATATGAACGGGGATGACCTTGAATTGAAATTCATTCATGTCCAAATTTTGGGAGAGGGGGTGCTAAGGTGCAAAAATTTCAAAAAACTTTGTGTTCGAGTCAGCCAACAAAAAATTAAAAGTTGTACAACATATCCAAGAATCAGCTTCATAAGTAAATTAGGAGGGGAGATATACGGGGTATCCCCCTTTTTGATCTTGAAAAAGGGCTGTTCTTCCTCCATCTCCGCACCAAATTGAGCTGAGAAGTTGAAATTTCGTATGTACATTTAGTATAGGGCCCTAAATGTGCCTTTGAGGGTGCCGACTTTTCAGCTCCATTGACCACGTCGCAGCTCCAAAAATATGGTTTTTTTGGTCGAGTATTCTCATTTTTTGAGTTCTTCCTCGCATAACTCCCTCTCCAAATCAAGCTAAGAAGATGAAATTTGGTATGTGCGTTTAGTAAGCACCCTAGACGTGCCTTTTGGAGGTCTCGACTTTTCAGCCCAATTACACCCTCTCGCAGCCCCAAGTATATGGTTTTTTGGTCGGTTTTGCCTATTTTTTTGAGTTTGTTCCTCGCATAACTCCCCTCCAAATTGTGCTAGGAACTTGAAATTAGATATGTACTTTTAGTAGGGGTCCTAGATATGCCTTTTGGGGGTCTCGATTTCTCGGCCCAATTTCAACCCTTTACAGCCTTAAACGTGTGGTTTTTTCGTCGTTTTTTCTTATTTTTTGAATTTGTTCCTCGCATAACTCCCCTCCACATTTAGCTAGGAGCTTAAAAGTAGGTATGTACCTTCCAGTAAGGCTCCTAGTTGTGCCTTTTTGAGGTCTTGACTCATCAGCCTTATTGCACCTCCTCGCAGTAACGAATTCGTGGTTTTTTGGTCGTTTTTTTCCAATTTCTAATATTTATTCCTCGCATAACTCTTTTCTAAATTGTGCTGGGGACCTGAAATTTGGTATGTTTATTCAGTAAGGTTTCCAAATGTTCCTTTTGGGGGTTTCGATATTCTAGCCTTATTGAACACACTTCCTACCCTGAACACTGATTAGGAAAAAAGCATCGCGTTTTTTTTCAATTCTCCTAATTATAATTTCTCACGAAAATCAGGCTAGAGTTAGAGAATTGAAATTTGACAGATAACTTTATTTGGAGTTGTAAATGCGCTTTTTTTGGGGTTTTCAACAACTATTCACTATAATATCAATCTCTACTCCCAGTAGCGTAGTAAAGAAATCGCCGCCCAGGGGAATTCGAAATTTTATCACCCCCTTTAAAAAAAAAAATTTAATGCTATGATGAAAATAAAAATATCTATACGTAGATTGTAGAACATATTTTTTTATTGATTATAATATAAGGTTATAACTTTATTTTTCGGGATTTCATTTC
>FIZR01018909.1:0-14081 GCA_900060175.1 Ferrisia virgata
AGGCACCCTCCATCGCTTGGCATAATTAAATTTTCCCCAACTTGTTTAGATATGTCGGAAAAAAATTGTTTCGTTAAAATTTTTTTCCTCTTTTCAAACAAAAAATTTTGATGAATAATAAATTTCGGCAAAAAACGTTCCTTTATTAAAACAATAATTTTTTCTCTAAGTCAATTGAATATTTCAATGAAAAGAGCTTTTTATTGAAATTTTCATTTCCGTGAAAATTTTTTTTAGAAAAATGGGGAAAAATTGCAATAAAACAATTTTTTTCTAACATATCTAAACAAGTTGAGGAATTTTTCTATCATTTTTTTCCTATTAAATTCGTCATATTTTACAAACCATACCATCTATGCCCCTAATTTTTTTTACCACAGATACTACATTGTATTTGTCACATTTTGGCATAAACTGGACATTTTTACCATTTTTAATTCTTAAACTGTAATTTTTTTGAAAATTGCTCTAAATTTTTTTAAAATAAAAAATTTTAATGCCTGTGGAACAGCCCCTGCAATGTTTTGGATAGGCAACCTATGCTACATGAGTGCAACTTGTGTTGCTCTAATTGTGGTATAAAGGGGGTAATGTCGAGATGAAACACCCAGTATAATTTTAATTTTTTTAGAAAATATATTACGTTGCTGGAAAATCATCAGAAGTAACAATCATATTCTACCTTTTCCACTATTCAGTATATTTACTTCAGTGGTTCAAAAAAAGTCGAGAAAGGAAATTCGCTGAATAATTGTAATAATAATACAATAACCCTCTTCTATACTTTTCAGCACAATTGGTACTTCGTATAGCTTTAACACCACAATACACAATGTACATGGTACTCTCATTCAAATTCATTTTCTTTTTCATCCTGTATTCCATTTAAATTTTCCGAAACTCGACATCACACTTAATACAGTAATAATCAGAAAATGAACTTTACACTCATTTCTATTTCTTTACGTTCGCACGCTCCTCCCATTTTAACTATCAACCTTTTGCTCGAAGAAAAATTATACGTTGGGTAATCCTTTAGCTTCTTTACTGGCGTTGAAATTTTAGCTTCACGCTGGATATTTTAATGCTTAAAAGAGAAATACAACCGTTTTCCGAGTAAAATTTTAATTCGATCTAGCTCCCTGAAAATGAGTTTTTCCAGCGTTATGCATTTAATCCAACTTATGTAGTACTTTCCGTTTTTACTACGCTGATATTTTCTGGTAGTTTAATAGTTCCAAGTATTTTGCTTCATATTTGTTTACTCGTATCAAATGTCTATATGCAGTATGCAACTACTTTGTATCAAAATCATTCACATTCACAATGACAATTCTTTCTGACTCAGACAGAAATCATTTAACAGGTCATTGAAAAGGGGGTGGCGTTCAATACACACAAACACAAGCACACCCGCCATGACCGAAAAAATTGAATGCATATTTTGAAGGCTAATAATATCATTTTTCCGAAAATTTTCGCCCTTGCTTCGCTTATGCATATGTGTTTTTGACACCGACTTAATATTTTATTATTTTTGTGCATCAAAAATTTGAATCCAGCTCCAAGTTGGCCTATTAAAGTACCGACACCTTATTAAAAGTAATCCCTTGTAACAATCCTGCGAACTAGCCTGAAGAGAAAGGATCCAAATTTCAAGCCCTACTTCAACTGTAATATCAATATTTCTATCGTAGTTCTATATAGCGCAGCGCATCTTATTTTTTTATAAGAAAAAAGCACCCTTCCCACACTGCTATAAATAGAAAGCGGTAGATGTAGTCAAAAAAAGCCTGTCTTTAGGTAATACACGAAGGGAAGGCTGAGATGAGATGGGATGATATTTACTTCAGGTGATTGTCTATCTACTTCGAATACAAAGTGAATATAATATTATTTAACCTGATTTTCCAGGTCACTTTGTCAATGAAAACCAGGATATCACGAACTACCGACCCATGCAGGATAAAAAGAGGTGTACTAAAGAAATTCCTTTCCTGATCCTAGAAGACTACTGAGACTAGTTTTGGCTGTATCTGATACTTATTCTTCTTTATTAACATTGAAAGATGTTCAATAGCGCATTCTACAGTTCACCTGTCAATAGTTGACCATCAACGATGAACATCAAAATCTAGACAGTGAAAACCCGGATTGTTCAAATTTTGATGGTGTAGTTGTTGATGGCCTTAACATTGATGGTCAACTGTTTTGGGCTACTGATATTTTGATCGTCAACACTTGGATTATGTTAGACAAAAAAGTTAAATGTTATGATGCCAATTCTAAGCATTTTTCAAAATTCTTTGTTGAAAAGAAATCGTAATTTTTTTCAAAGATATGTCACATCAGATGAAATTTGGACTTCTGCTGGAACCGGGGAAGTGACAAGATATAGAATTTTGAAAATTTGATTAGCATTTTTTTCATAACATTCAATTTAACGCTTAAGGTGTATACTATCCAGAATACAGCATTAAGAATTGCCACACGTGACTCAGGAGCACTCCCATTCCTAGTCTCCTCTGTGAGACATTAGAATGTCCTTTAAGCATACGTAGACAACATCTCTCATCTTCTTTCCTAAATATAAAAGTCAATCCGAACTTCGAATCAAAACTACATCACTTCATATTAATGAAAATTATGTCCAAAAATTTTAAATCTTTTGTGCAAATGATTGATACGAAGAATTCAAGAATTTTTCATCACCCAATTAATCTAATTCCTCGATGACAGTCTTTTGATCTGGTAATTGACTTGTCTTTGACAGAATTTACAAACCAGTCAAATCATTTATAGAAGAAATGTCCGTGAAGGTGAAATACTAGATAAATATAAACTTTTCAGCCATATCCACACAGATGGCTCCAAAACTAAACAATCCGTTGGATGCGCAATGGTACATGACAATATCTCTCTACTCATTCCTTTCCCTCCTTTCTTTTCCACATTGACCGCCGAGCTTTATGCCATAAAAATCGCTATCACGTACATTCAATATTTCGTTATACATAATTCTGTTATTTTTTCCGACTCCCTTTCAGCTCTCTTCACCATCAAACATTACAGGTCAAAAGTTCCCATCTCATTTCCCAAGAAATCATCATTTTACCAATTACATTCAAAATACCAAAACTTACATTCTTTCGATGTCTACTCTTTGCGTGCCAAGAGTTCTAAGTATTTTATTTGATTTTTTCCCCTAAACTAAAAATTATTTGCTCAGCTTGATAACGACCAAAACCGATCAAATTTGGGCAACAGGCTTGGTTTGACGACGAATTTGATATTTTTGAATGATACTGACCTTGGATCAAAATTCAGTTCTGTCCAAATTTGGATGGAAGGAGTGCTGAAGGGTTAAAATTACGAAAATTGTTCGTTTTTAAGCCAATAAATAAACTATCAACAGGTACATAACATATCCAAAAATCAGCCTCCCTGGTTGATCAGGAGAGGAGACATGGGGTTTTTGCCTTTTCAATCCTTGGAAAAAAACCTCTTCTACATACGTCTCCCCTTCAAATTGAGGAGCAGGGTTGATATTTGGCATGTACATTTAATAGAGGCCCCAGATAGGCATCGCTGCGATGCTTTTTTTTAATTCACCTGCAAAAAATTTCCACTGTTTTTAACCTTGAAAAAGGCTGTTCCCTCTCTCTATATTTCCTCTAAATTGAGCGAAAGGATTGAAATTTGGCGTCGACATTTGGTAAGAATTTCAGACGTGCCTTTTGCAGATTCCAACTTTTCATCCACATCGCACCCTTTTTTCTCATTTCTGCAAATAAAACACTTATTAATTACGATACGTAATAATTAAAATTCAGAAAATTTTTCGCATTATAAATTCGTTATCTTTGAAACCGAAGCGAGTCTGTAAACTTAACCCAAGTATCTCGAACCAACACGAAATTACAACGTAAAATATACGCAATGAATGTTTAAATAATCTCAGCTGTTAAGATGTAGGAAAACACAGGCTGTAACTACATAGTTATACGCGGTAGCTTTTTGTAAAACATCACGTAAACAAGACCTCTTAAAACCCACCGATCAAATTCAACTTTTCGTAGATAAATTTCCAATAACTACATCCAAGTTTAATTATTATAGCGCACAGAAACACAGGAGCCATCATCGGCGTCTAGGTAAACTGATTAGAATTTAAATTACGACAAATGAAAAGGATAACGATAATACGACAAGGTGACACTACGAGGCGTTAGGCGCGTATACGCGTGAATTTATTCAAAATATATGTGTAAAATTAGCCTCCGGTTGGAAAGATTTGACGAACATATTCGCTAAATTTGTAAATACTTGGTATATAAGTTTTAACCTCTCGCAACACGGTTATATTTGCAATTCACAACCGAGGATCGGCGCAGGTGGAAGTTTTTATAGTACAGAAATGAAGAATTCAGTATGTTGCGTTAGAAGTTTGCTACTTCGTGTCTGGATTTTTAATTTACACTCGTACAGTTATTAAAGGTATATAGATGTGTTGCTATACATACACGTACATAGGAAGGTATCGAAATGTTAACATCATCTTCGCGAAGTTTCCATTTATGGAGTGTAACTCTCTGAAAAGTGACGTTATACGTTGATGGTTTTCTTACGATTCTGTCTAGTTTGCCATTCGATAAATGATTTTCCAAACCTATGTTAAGATTTTAGGTTAATACGGAGTATTTTTTTCGACCTCAAAAAATAATGGTAAATGAAAAAATAAAGCGAAAAAGTTTAGATAGGATACCTTTTTTTTTTTTTTTTTTTCAAATACGACGTTTATTTGTTCGTCGATTACGAGTGTAAGAATTTCAGAAGCAAAAAAGGCAACAAATCGTTAAAAAAAAACATGAAACTTTTCACGTAACGTACGTACTACTACCCACTACCTATACTTTACCTAGCATATACAGTCGATATATATCCATCATAGAAACTCACCTTTGCCCTTCCCAATCTAACCAAACATAACCTAACCCACGCCATGCAATCTTGTTTACAAATCGAGCCGCCCATGTTAGCCTTAAATTTGATGAAAATTTTTCAAAATTCAACCACCCCTACCATTATTGCTAGGTGGCCACTGTATTAAAGCGATTACCATTTAATTCGTATCCGTGTCCGTATCCGAGCATCGGACTGTGCTAATAAATAACACCGTCTAACACAAATCGGAAACCGACCATACCCCGAGTCGAGCTTTATAAGTGAACAATCTGTAAACGAAATGAAATACGGTAAAATATCCGGAATTATAAGTTGTACGCCGAGTGCATTATAAAGAAAGTACCGGAAAATAGCAAAAGTGTAATCAGGTTTAAACGTAAAGTTGTTATCGATTGTAAGCGTGTATATAAAGTGTCCAAAGCCTTAAAGCTCGCTCTGCCGAGCTTCGTAATACGTCGAATACACGCAACGAAACCTGAATGCGTTTATCTATTTCCATTATCGCAAAGCTTGCATTACACCGGAGGAGAAATACAGGAAAACGAATTTCGATTTTTTTTTCACTCTCGCTCCCCGATACACGTCGCGTCGCACCCGGCCCACCTTCTTCTATCAGTCCAACCAGCGCTCTTCTATAACGCAATTTTTTTTCCACGACCGTATTTTTTGTTTTAACATCTGTCGCCCGAACGGTTTTTCTGCCATTTTTATTCGACGTATGAAATTTTTTTTACCATCCACTATTTTTGATTAACTAGCATTTTATAGTGTAAAGTTTTCAATACATTAAATATCGATACGAGAGAGCTTTCTTTAACCGAGCTTATGATTTATACCGCGAAAAAAAAAAAAATCGTCAATATTTTCACACAGTCGATAAATAAAGGTATCATATATATCTGAAGTGTTCCCAAAACCATATCAATTGAGTTTACGCAAACCTGTAAATACATACGGGGTGTTTCGCTTCGATAGTATCTCCTTCATATCATAAGTAGAGTAACTACAGTTACACACACGTATAATGTTTTGCCTACCCTAATCATTGCACGGACAAAGACAACTTGGAGGAAAAATAATCGTGCCAAACTGAGAGGGGAGGGGGAGGGTTACTTCATAACTTCGAGGATACTTATAATAGCTTCTTCAAAAGCTAAGGGCAAAAATTTCAATTTTTTGCTCAATTATAGTGTTTCTTCTCACATTATTCAAGATATCTTACGAAACATTTGACCTTCAATTTCAATTTATTTACTGGTAATATTACACCTTATACGTTACACTTTGGCACAAACTGGACATCTGTATCATTTTTAGATAAAAAGTTGAAAAATCTTGAAAATGATTTCACATTTTTAGAAGAAAATAATTTCAGATCCGAGTATCTTTGCTCCTGCAATGATTAGGATTGGCAATACATTGTACACATGTCCAACTAGAATTGCTCAGTTAGTGGTATGAAGGAATTACTATCAAATCGAAACACCCTGTACAGTTGAGTATGATTCAGAATAAACTAAGGTTATGTAAAAAAAATTCTACATTTTTCGAAGAAATGAACTTCTCCAGATGATTTTACATCTACATGGTGATTCTATACAATACGATGAATTTTACATTCGAAAAAGGACAACTCCAGAGACGACGGTTTTGTAAATTTTTTTGTCTGAAAATTTTGAAAAATTATATCATACAAGTAACATTGAAAATTTTCGTTCGGAATTTCAAACAACTTTTTGATTGAAATCCCCGATATAAATAAACATGTCAAATTTTCTACGCTCCGTTCGTTTAAAAGTTTGAAGAAATGGGCCATCGCATCGAATTTAATTTACCAAAAGTCCGTTTAAAAAGGTCCTGGCATACAAGACCTAAAAGTGAAAAATTTTGAAAATTAATCAAAACTGCTCTCTGGGTACACTGTATGGAATGAAAAGGGATCAAGAATAAGTGATGAGCTAAGACTAATAGAAAGGACATTTTGACTATGGTTGAAAAGTAATAAATTAGTACAACAACTGTCGCGATGCGATGCTTATATGGCTTGATGTTTTTTTTTTTATATAAAAGCATATTTACTTCACCAAGTGTCTCGGATATTTACGATATTATTTGCTGAAAAACAAATTGGTTTGTTGGGAATAGTTTGAGAATAAAAAATTAAAACCTTGGTTCACCTCATTCATACAAACTAAATTTTAACCATTTACGTCAATTCGAGCAGACTGCAGTGACGGATTATTCTTTTTTCAAGGTCGAAAAAGATAACAATTATCCTTCCATCTTTTCTCGTTGCTTCATAAATAGTTAGCTTTAAAATGTTAAGATCAATTTTTTTCTTGAAAGTCTGTGATTTTCCATTTTTCATATTTTTTTGCTCTATTGTTAATGAACCTCAAGAGTTTTTGCATAGGCCATTGAGTGTGGATGGAGGGCTAACGCTATTAATTTCATTGATTTTTATTAAGGAGATCATAATAACTTTTTCGATGATTATTTACAAAAAACTGAAAAAAGTGAAAATTTTTAATTACATTTCTTCATACATGCATCGTTATAGTTTGCAAAACACTTAATCCCCACTCTTGATTTATTTACCACAGACGCTCACTTACATTCCTTGCCTTGTGACGTAATCGGTTTGCTCCCCTCGCGTTTACTTTTAAAAATTAAAATTTTTTTGAATTTTTGCCCAAAAATAATCGAATATTCTTTTTCATTAATTGATATTTTTTCTTCGTATAAATACTACCCTGTGAGTTACCACCCCACCTACCAAGTTGAAGGTAATCGACCGTGAATTTTAAAATTTTTCAATGAGGTGTTCATAATGGGTTTTTTGAAAGTTATTCACAAAAAACTAAAAAAGTTACAAATTTTTAGTCATGCTTTTTATCACATTTTACGAACCACTTCACCCCCACTCTTCATTTTTATACCACATATACTCGACAGTATATAATGAGTTTTAGAGCAAACAGCAAGTTTTTATCGTAACTAATTTTTTTCTATGAATTTTTAAACTGAGCGGCAGGTTTGGGGGAAATTAAATTTCAAAAGTGGCATATCTCAGTCCCTTCGATGTTTTGTGTATGCTAATCATTACACATGTAAGTCTCCTTAGTTAACCTATTATTGGTATAAGGATAGCGAGGTTAATGCGGAACACCCTGGACAATGTTTTGGTCTGTTAACATCTTGATCGTCAACCGTTGAATTAGGTTTGCAAAAAAATAAAATGTTATGAAAATGATTCTCATCAATTTTCAAACTCTGATATTGAAAAAAAATCATAAATTTTTTCGAAGTTACGTCAATTTAGATGAAATTTGAGCTTCTGCTGGAATGAGGAAGTGATAAGATGAATTTTGAAATTTTGCTCAGCATTTTTTTCTTGACATTCAAGTTTATGTTCAAGATGTTGGTAGCCCGGATATTGATGGTTAACTGTTGACAGTCCAGATCTTAATAGTCCACTATTGACAGTCAATTGTAGACTGTCCAAAGTTGACTATCAACTATTGTTGGACAAGTGTTGATGGATTTGGATTGTCAAGAATTTAGAGTACAAATCTTAATAGTGCAGGTGTTGATGGTCAACTCTTGACAGTCCGCAATTGACTATCAACTATTGAAGGTCAAGTGTTAATGGATCGGGAACATCAAGAGTTGACAGTCCAAATCCTGATGGTACAGATGATGATGGTCTATCATTGTTGGTCAACTCTTGACAGTCCACTGTTGACCACCAACTACTAATGATCAAGTGTTGACAAACCTGGACCATCAACAGTTGGATTATGTTTGACAAAGAAGTTGAGTTATAAAAAAAATACCAAGCAATTTTTCGAAATTCTGAATGTTAAAAAACATCACAAATGAAATTTGGAGTTAAGCGAGCTAAAATCCTAGTTGGATTATATCAGATAAAAAGTTGAAATGCTAATAATTGATACAAAAAAATCAATTACGTTAATAAATTTAGGATGATAACCTGAAGCATTAAATGAAAAACGAAGAAGAAAATTATACCAACTACGTTTAAAATATCAAAACTTACATTTCTTTTGATGTTTACTCCCTGTATGCAAAGAGTACCAAGTATCTTCCAACTATTTTCAAATGGCTCATACATACTTTGAAGTAAATAGTAAAAAAATTAGCACTTTATACGGACAATAGAAACATTTAATACAAAATGAAAGCAAACCGATAAGTGTCATCCAGTATGTAGTGGAATTTACATTAAACCAGACAACTTCAAGCTACGGTAAAAGAATTTCAGCCAACTAACTTGATATTGAGCTAAATAAAACATTTCATGCACTTGAAAATAAAGCAAAAGAAGAAAAACACACACATTATTTCTCAGTTTTTTCTTCATTATATATTTCAATTTTAATTCAAATCCTTTTTCTTAATCTGGTAAACTTAAAATTCCAATCTTTCTTCGATCAATTACTCAAAACTGATTCATTTCAGTCCCCTTAGAGCAATCTACGTCTCTTATTCGTTAAACATAACTGTAAAATAAACTTATCTGAAGAAAAAAAAAACAATTAAACATGTCTGCCGCACGTTAAAATTGAAGTAACGCAATCTTTGTAAATTTCACATTATCCCTGAGCATCGCTCGAAGGTCGAATTTTCTGCTGGAAAATGACGTTCTAGCGTGTTAAAATTACAACAGTATACATCGTGAAAAGCGCGAGACTTCATTTTGTAAAATTATTTTGCTCGGTTCAATGTACAAGAATAAGTAAGTTATACTCAATATAACGTGTAAATTCCTACGCCACTTTTTACGATACGACGAAGAAGGAACCTCGACGTACTAAATAATTCAAACTGTACAAAAATATAAAAAAATTCTTCATCTTCGTACCCAAATAAATATTTTAATTACATGAAAATCAATCATCTTTATTACGAAAATTTTCGCTACGTACTCTTTAAAAAACGATAATAAAAATCCCACACAGTGCAATGCCCACAGATCGATGCAAAATCAGTACACAATTTCAATACTGCACAAACTACGATTATATAATGCAGTAATGTAGCACATCGGGGGGAATAAAATATGATCGATGGACGGGTACATAGTACTACTTCACAGTAAAATAAAAGCAAAGGCAACAAAAAAAAAAAAAAATACAGAGAAAAAAAGTAAGAGAAGAACTATAAAGAAAAAGGTAACCGGCGAGAGCGAGGGCAGCGTTAACTTCTTTATCAGTCGCTGCGGGTGAAATTAAAGCGGAGAAATGAAAATCTATAGTAGTAGAATTTGAAAATGAAAATAAAAGCGAAAAAGAGAAAACCAGCAGCAGCCAGAGAGAAAAAGAAAACGGCACAGCAGACGATACGAAGAAGAAGGTATAAAGCGAGAAATAAGATAGGGAAAATTATAAAGCTGTTTTGTTCGCAGCTTTGGCTTATTTATATACGAGATGCGTCGCGCGGATCCCTCAAAGAATTTATTTCTCTGGAGTACTATAGCTGTATGCGCGCCACCATCTTATTCCAATCTTTGTATATTCAAAGGTAAAAAATGTTAACATCCGCAAAAGTTTTCTTCATTTTGTATTTATTGGTGTAATTTGGGGAAAAACCAAGTTTTCTTTCTTTTTATATATAGCTATATAATAATGCTTTTATATATATATATACACACCTACTTCTACTATACGAATCGATAGAATAATTTTTTCCCCTCCAAGATACCATGTTCGTTTTGGTGTTTTACTCTATAACCTCATATACGATACGATACGATACGATACGATGCGATGCAAAAGGAAACAGGCGGGGTAGAAAATAAGAAGAAGTTATTATACTCGCGAATGTAATTAAATTTACACCAACATCGGGTTAAAAAGTTACTTATAATATAAGGAACGGATCAAAGAAAAGGATACACACCATATACGTAATATATATATAGAGCTATGGTCTTTTGCGCAACATCATCGACATCATCAGAGTTATACGAAGCAGATAATGAATTCGCTTTTACAACTTGTCAAAGAAGTAAAGGCTAAGAGAGAGCAAATGTTTTAACGTATAGTTTAATCTTATAATGAGATAGATTCTAGAAAATGTTTATAAACTAAATACCTGTATATTCTACGCTACCTATTTCTAATTCGTCGATAATTGTCTGAGTAGGTTTACGAGTGCCCTACGATAAGGTGCCCAAAATGGTTGCACAGTATTACAGAGTTGGTATATAATAAAGACGAGTAATCTACAAGTAGTAATAAATATTCAGGCCTAACGAACATAGCAAGTTTACATCGTTATTTTATGAATGTGGCTTTGATAGATCTCTCTATAAGTAGGTATACGAAACGATCAATACTCGCATCCGTTTATTACTTTTGTTGCGCTTCAATGAGCCGTGTGAACAGCCTCCGTTCAGATTATTATTGCCTAGTAAATGAATGAAGATTGAAGAAGGCGTAGGCGAAAAATGAAACATCACGCCGCATATCCGATCATGTAGTTGATAATTTGCCCAACAGAGAACGTTCACTCTTTTCTTGACCTTACTATTATTCTTTCCCTTCTTCTTTGATACGTAACACGCATGACCACTTATGTACGTTTTCCTTTGGGGGTGTTGGAGGGGGGGGGGGTAAATACTCTTAGCGGCTGTTTGCTTTTTAACAATAACCGATCCATGACGATTGTAATGATTACTTTAAGTGATCATACGTATTTATAGCCGTCGTCGTTATTCGATATACTAAATTATAGATTTGTTAACCCAGCCACCGAATGATTAGATTTTAGTTACTACATAGGTAGGTATCGATGACCCGATGATTTGTTTGTACGCGTAATAAAAAGGTGCATATTGCATACGACATTTTCAGTATAATTTTCCAAATTGAAACCTACCATATCACGTACCCACAACAAATTCACAAATCTTAATGTTGTAACAACGTGAAATTATAACATATCGACACATATATGTATTTTATACCATGCAGTGCTACCAAGTCATTGTTTTTGGGACATGGGAAGCTTTAAAATGTTGCAGAGGGAGTCTAAAATTAATTGGACACTGAGTACATTGACCATTTCATAATTCTTTCATTTGGATCATTCTTAGCCTGTAATAAAACCAGCCTACTGCAGACTATGCGCTTGCTGGAGAGTGTTAACAAAATTCGTTTTGAAATTCTGCAGACTGATTGAGATCATTTATGGGTACATCATATATTTCTTTTTTATCAGTTCATTAGCTTGATTTTCTAATGTCATATTGTCAACGAAAAGGGAGGAGTGTCAATGATTTCTGTTTTGGGATCCTAGAAGACCACTGAGACTATTTTCAGCCATGTCAAATATACTCGTTTTCATTTTATTTTTTTCCCCGAAGACTAAAATCATTTGCTCAGCTCGATACCGACCGAATTTGAGCAGTAGGTTTGGAATGGATGTAAATTTCATATTTTCGAGTAAGAATGATCTTGGGTCAAAATTCAGTTATGCTCCAATTTGGGAAAGGGGCGTTGAGAGGTCAAAAATCAAAAATTGTCCCTTTTTAAGGCAATTAATAGAAAATCAAAAGTTGTATAACATCTTCAAAAATATTCCCTTCAAAGTCAATTATAAGGGAAGATATGGGTGTTTCCCCCTCTTTTTGACGTTGAAAAACGATTCTTTCTCCCCTAATGAAATTTAGTACGTTAAGTTATTAGGGATCAGGGATGTGCCTTTTGAGGGTTTAGACTTTTCAGCCCCACTGTACCCTCTCATAGACCCGAATAATGTTTTTTTGATTGGATTTTTTCATTTCTCAGTTTGTAGCTTTCCTTGAAATTATGTCAGAGAATTAATATTTGGTGTGTAGTTTGAGTTTGACCTCAGATGTACTTTTCGGAGATTTAGACATTTTAGTCTTAGACATTTTAGTCCTATCGCGCCCCTCCCCCCATTTTTGGAGTTTGTTCCTCGTTTTATTCCACAAGTGACCAATTTGAATATCTTCTTTATTCTATGAGAATCAGGCTCAAACATGTCGCCCGACAATGCTGTTCTTATTAATTTTCATTTTTTCCATCAAAAACTAAAATCATTTATTGGGTTCGATTCCGACCAAAATCTCTAGCAATGTTCAAAATTTTTGGGAAGAGGCGCTCAGAGAATTAAATCGCAAAAATCGTTAATTTTTGAACCAAATGTTTTGTAACTTATTCAAAAATCAGCTTCCTACGACGATTAGAAAGGATATAAGGAAGGTTTTCCCTTTTCAACCTAGAAAAAATTCAGTTCCACCTATATCTCTCATGTAAGTTGATCTGAAGGGGGGGGGGACTACAAATTGAGATGTAGATTTAGCAAGGACATTAGATGTGCCAGTTGAGAGTTTTAAATAAATATGTTTTTAGCCTTCTTTTCTACGTTGTATTGTCAATGAAAATCAGACCATTACAGTCTATTGACCAACGGCGGTTGAATGGGTGAAGGGATACCCAAAAATCCCAAAATCGCTTCAATTCGGTCACTCAGCTCAATCTGGCGGCGCATTAGATATATATAAGTGGGGATGACCTTGGATCAAAGTTCAGTTTTGCCCCATTTATGGGGAGGGGAGGGGGCGCTGAGGGGCCAAAACACTAAAATTGTTTATTTTTGAGTCAATCTATAGAAAATCCAATATTGGGTTACATATCCAAAAATCAATCTCCTAGATCAATTAGGAGGAGATATATGAGAGTTTTACATCTTTTGACCTTGAAAAAGGGCTCCCTATCTTCCCACCAAATTGTGTTAGGAACTTGAAATTAGGTATGTACATTCAGTCGGTGCCCTAGATATGCTTTTTGGCGGTCTCGACTTTTCAGCTCCATTGCACCCCTTCACAGACCCAAAAAAGCGGTCTTTTGGTCGGTTTTCATATTTTTTTGAGTTAGTTCCTCGCATAACTCCCCTCCAAACTGAGCTAACAACTTGAAATTAAGTACGTGCATTCAGTAAGGACACCCGTTTTCAATTCTCGTGATTATAATACCTCACAAAAATCAGGCTGAAAAAGTATTGCGAAACGATCACTCGGCTTGATGGTGACTAAATTCATTAAAATTGCAGAGAAGGGCTTCGTT
>FIZR01018909.1:14181-39264 GCA_900060175.1 Ferrisia virgata
CCACTGAGACTATTTTCAGCCATGTCAAATATACTCGTTTTCATTTTATTTTTTTTCCCGAAGACTAAAATCATTTGCTCAGTTCGATACCGACCAAAATCGGCCAACTTGAGCAGTAGGTTTAGAATGGATGTAAATTCCATATTTTCGAGTAAGAATGACCTTGGGTTAAAGTTACTAACGCTCCAATTTGGGAGAGGGGGTATTGAGAGGTCAAAAATCAAAAATTGCCCCTTTTTAAGGCGATTAATAGAAAATCAAAAGTTTAACATATTCAAAAGTATTCCTCCCAAATCAATTATGAGGGAAGATATGGGTGTTTCCCCCTCTTTTTGACGTTGAAAAACGACTGTTTTTCCCCTATTGAAATTTAGTACGTAAACTTATTAGGGATCAGCGATGTGCCTTATGAGGGTTTAGACTTTTCAATCCCATTTTACCCTCTCATAGACCCGAAAAAATGTTTTTTTGATTGGATTTTTTCATTTTTGAGTTTGTAGCTTTCATTTAAATTATGCCAGAGAATTGATATTTCCCCCTACCTCCCCCATGCTGAAAATGTAGTTCTGTGGTTGGTTTTCCCTATTTTTAGAGTTTGTTCCTCGTTTTATTCCATGAGTGGTCAATTTGAATACCTTCTTTATTATATGAAAATCAGGCTCAAACACATCGCTTGACAATGCTGCTCTCATTAATTTTCATTTTTTCCATCAAAAACTAAAATTATTTATTGGGTTTGATACCGACCAAAATCTCTCAAATTCAACCAACGAGGCTAAATTGAAGACGGATTAGATAAACTTACACGAGTGGAAATTATTGAAAAGTCTAAGTTTTGCTATGTTCAAAATTTTTGGGAGGAGGCGCTCAGGGATTTAAATTGCAAAAATCCTTAATTTTTGAACCAAATGTTTTGTAACTTATTCAAAAATCAGCTTCCTACGACGATTAAGAGAGGATATAAGGAAGGTTTTCCCTTTTCAACCTTGAAAAAATTCAGTTCCACCTATATCTCTCATGTAAGTTGATCTGAAGGGGGGGGGGACTACAAATTGACATGTAGATTTAGTAAGGACATTGGATGTTCTAGTTGAGAGTTTTAAATAAATATGTTTTTAGCCTTCTTTTCTAAGCCAGGTCATTACAGTCTATTGACCAACGACGGTTGAATGGGTGGAGGGATGCCCAAAAATCCCAAAATCGCTCCAATTCGGTAACTCAGCTCAACCTGGCGGCGCATTAGATATATATAAGTGGGGATGACCTTGGATCAAAATTCAGTTTTGCCCCATTTCGGGGGAGGGGGCGCTGAAGGGCCAAAAACACAAAAATTATTTATTTTTGAGTCAATCTATAGAAAATTCAATATTGTATAACATATCCAAAAATCAATCTCCTAAATCAATTAGGAGGAGATATATGAGGGTCTTACATCTTTTTGACCTTGAAAAAAGGCTCTTCTTCCCCTATCTCTCCACCAAATTGTGCTAGGAACTTGAAATTAGGTATGTACATTCAGTCGGTGCCCTAGATATGCCTTTTGGCGGTCTCGACTTTTCAGCTCTATTGCACCCCCTCACAGACCCAAAAGTGCAGTCTTTTGGTTGTTTATCATATTTTTTTGAATTTGTTCCTCGCATAACTCCCCTCCAAACTGAGCTAGCAACTTGAAATTGAGTACTTACATTCAGTAAGGACACCCGCTTTCAATTCTCGTGATTATAACACCTCACAAAAATCAAGCTGAAAAAGTATTGCGAAGCGATACTTTTTTTTGTGACTTTTTCTTCAACGGAGAGAATTCATCACTCGGCTTGATGGTGACTAAATTCATTAAAATTGCAGAGAAGGGCTTCGTTTAGCAACATAATTTGGTGATAATATTTTGGATGACCTTCGATTGAAAACCGGTTCGATCAAAAATTTTTACAAAATGCGGAGGGGGAGAAAAATACCGAAAGTCAAAACTTTGGAGTCAACCGATATAAAATCAAAAGTAGTACAACTTATCAAAAAATTCAATTAGTCACACTTGCAGCCTCCCAATTTACTCAGAAAGCATAAATTTACAATGCAGTTCATAATGTACGTGACCATTCACCTGATTTAACAATTCATTCCCCAGTCACTCTCATAAAAACACCAGAACAGCGTTTTTCTTTTCTGAAGTCAATTCTGCTTTAACTGATCTTTATAGAAAGCTAAAGCTATGTACCAAGACAAAAGATATACTTAAGTTATTGTTTTTTGGTACATTAAACATTTCATTCCCTACCCAATTATATCATAAATCACAAAAACTAATATTTCTATGCGTAGTTTTCCATTCTATGCACACAACATACATTTTAAAGTTTTTAAAAACTGTTGTGCACTTAATTAAAACATTGATCAGTTACAGGATGCTTGACCAATTTTGGAGGAAGAAAATCGCTATTTTTTCACTACTTCAGCACCATCTCCCAATATTTTCTCAACATCATTCGAAAACTAAAAATAATATTGACTTGAATTTGACTAACTTCATTCCCCTCCCCTCTCCTTCCCCTAAAAACTTCAAACATCAAACTGTTTTAAAAAAATTTACCTCAATTTACTTCGAATATCGAATACCAATGCGTGTCCTCTTCGTAATTTAAGTAGTTCGATAAGACGTGTTTTTGCGGCGCACCATATAGGCAATTCTATTAACTTGCATACTACTAGTCGAGTGGAGCGTTCATATGAGTGGCGAAAATTTTTAAGTACACATAGATTATAAATTAGTAAACTACAAACTCGTCGAAGAGCAGTTTTCAATTTTTCACTACTTTGAAACAATTTTCAATCTAATTTCACAGCTTTTTTCACTACTTTCACAACTGAACATTCAGATCACTATTGATTACTATTTTCTCACTACTTTCATTACCTGTAAGACATAGACAGTAATAGACACCCTGCGTTATAACTGGTTGAGAGAATGTGAAGAAAAATCGTGAATGAATATTTTTTACTCGATACGATTTAAAATATTTAAAATGATTAATTTTTTTACGCACTTACAACCTTCTCCTTCAGTGGACTTGCATCCAAATAACTCTTGGCTTAGAACGATGAGCAGCTGGTGAATTAGAATGAGCGACTGGTAAGTAAGGGTGAAGGAGGAGAAGAGTAAGAAAAGGGTGAATTACTTCAACGAAACAATATCGTACACCGGCATACGCTCATATAGCAGCAGGACGCGAAACAAAAGGGATTAAAAGAGAAAAAAGAATACAAACCGTGGTACTTGCGAACGTTCTGTGTACTTCATTAAAATAATGCTTTCAGATCAATATCGAAGTTGACAACAATGATGGTTGTGCTGAACGAAGAGTATTGTCAAAATCATACCATACCAATTGCTTGCATTACAGCAAGCATCGGAAAGCAAAAAGTGCCCCATAAACTTTCCTAAAACTTGCATGTTTACTGATCGAAATGTAATTACGCTTAAATAAATAAACTGACTGTAACCGCATAAGAATACAATTTGCTAAATACTACGTAGCATAATTTATCCAATGTTATTATTCGCGTATAATGATTTCAGTATATAAAGCCTGAGAATAAGCTTCTGAGAATTTTCATTTCAAAACGTAATTAACTTTATTGAAATTCGTTTTGCAAACGTGGTTATAAAAAAATTAAAGATTCAAACGCAAAGACGAAAATTTCCAAAGAATTAGAGGAGAAAAAAGCCAAATGGGAAGATTACCAAAAATTTAATGTCGCAAAAAACTTCTCAATAAGTTAATTCTACCATAGTGAGTCTCAAAAACGTAATAAAATTTGTTTTTGAAGTTTTCTCCGTTCGCTTCTATCTTTCTCCCTCTCTCAATGTCTCTCTCTCTTTCGAGCACGAATAGCTTCACAGAGGAAAATCAATAACGCGTAAAATCCGCGCTATTTTTCAATCTAGCATTACAATATTTTGAAAATATTTTTATTTGTATTTTTAAACGACTTTGTTTGATGTATGTACAATTGTACATAACGTAGTTGGCTCGAAATAGATATTTACAAGTACGTTTTTTTAAACACCATTTAACGCATATGGAGAAAATTAAAAGATTTCTTTGCCTTTTCTTCCGCTTTTGTGACTTATGAATAAGTAGAATTCTCTAAAAATATGATTAGAGATTAAGCTTATAAAATATTTTATACCTTTCAATTTGGAAAAAAAATGTTTTCTCATGTAAAAGCCATACGAACTGAAATATTTACAAAGAATCCTATTTAACCTGATTTTCTACGTCATATTGTCAATGAAAATCACACTATCACGGTCTATCGACCTACAGCGGATGAGGGAGGGAAAGGTATTAATAAACTCCGTTTTGCGGCCCTGAAAGATCATTACGATCATTACGACCATTATTGGCGATGTCAAATATTTACTGTAATTTTTTTCCCGCTAAACTAAAAATTATTTGCTCAGCTCGATACAGATTAAAATCTATCAAATTTGGGAGGTGGGCTTTGATTGGCGGCGGATTTGATATTCTCGATTGGCTATGACCTCGGGTTAAAATTTAGTTCTACCTAAATTTAGAGAAGGGGTGCTGAAGAGCTAAAATGATAAAAATTGCTCCTTTTTAAACCAATCGATAGACAATCTGAAGTAGTATATCATACCCGAAAATCAACCTCCAAAGTCAATTTGGAGGGGAAATATGAGGATTAGGGTGGGCCAAATTTTGCTTTTTTTGGAAATCCGCATGCGACGGGGTCACAATAGTTGCGAAATGACCTTAAAAGGATGTGGTAAAAATTTCAGCCCACCAACTCAATTTTTCAAACTTGCAAAGCTCGCTTAAAATTAGCAAATTTTCAAAAAATTGAGGAAAAAATTTTTTTAAAACGTAATTATTATAATTATTTAATCTAAAATGACTACTGGCGGCATTTTTTCATCATTATCCTATTTTTCATGACTTATCAAAAAAAGTCATTTTTTACAATTTTTTATGATTTCCTGAAAAACTATGAAGAAAATTTGTAATTTTTTATAAAAATGGTGTTTTTTGAGGTCCTCTGAAAAATAGAGAGAGAGTGGGGGGGGGGGTTAAAAATGTTGATGTCTTACATCGATTTCAAAGTGGCATTCCTCAAAAGAAAATTTTCTTCTTATTTTTTTGGAAAATCATGAAAAATCGCCAAAAATATAAGTATAATAATTCCATTTAAAAAATTTTTTTTATTTTTGAAAATTTGCGAGCTTTAAGTGGACTTTATAAGTTTAAAAATTGACTAAGGAAAAGAGACTGAAATTTTTACCGCATCCTTTTAAGGTCATTTCGCAACTACTGTGACCTCGCTGCATGCAGATTTCCAAAAAAAGCAAAATTCGGCCCATCCTATTGAGTATCTTCTCCTTTTTGACGTTGAGAAGAGCTGTTTCTCTCCCATCAGCCCTTCATATTGAGCAAGGAAGCTGAAATTTGTATGTAGACTTACTAAAGACCATGGTGGCGCCTTTTAGAGGTTTCGACTTTTCAGACGCATTACACCCCATCGCAGCCCCAAAAATGTGTTTTTTGAGTTTGTTCCTCACATAACTCCCCTCAAAATTGAGATAGGAAGTTGACATTTGATATGTACACTTATTACGGGTTGTATATATGCTTTTTGCGGGTCTCGACTTCTTAGTCTCATTACGTCCCAATACAGTCCCGAAATGTTTTTTTTTGAGCAGGTTTTTTTGTTTTAAATTTGTTCCTCTTATAACTCTCCTTCTAACTGAGCTAGAAGGTTGAAATTCGGTGTGTATACTTCACAGGGACCATAAATAGGCCAGGCCTATGAAGGATTTCGAATTTCCAGACCATGGTCGATTTTTCTTATTTTCTGAGTTTGTTCCTCGCATAGCTCTCCTCCAACTTGATTTTGGAGATTGAAATTTGGTATGCAAATTAAGTCAAAGTTTTAGATGTTCTTTTTAAGGGTTTAGGTTGTTCACTCCAATATCTATCTGCATCCATATCATTTGTTAAGAAAAAACCTCTCAGAGTACTCCTTTTTTGATTCCATGAATGTACAATTCGAATATCTTCCTAATTCATGAACAGGTTCAATTTTCATCTTGACTCAAAACCTATTGTTTTGAGTAAAAAAGTGATAAAATCTTGTTTACAGGATATTTAATGCGCATCAATTTTGCATTGAACTATTTTTCTTGTGCGACCAACAGAAACCGAGATATTTGCAAAAGATAAAAGCTTTCACAATCCGTCTCAAAGAGAAACTATTCGCAAGAACGACAACATCACTATGGTTTCGAATACATTTCAAGAAAAAATGTTCTCTACCTCAAAATTAATCACGCATTATTTTTGGGTGAATTTGGATTTCGATATTTCAGCACCAGTACATTTTACTTTTAGAATTCATATTGAATTTGGAGAGACTTGAAAAACACTACAGCACGTTCAAAAATCCCAAGAGGGGTAATGATATTCATATTGCAGGTACGTAATTCTATATCCTACGAGAATAGTTCTTTTTTATTTTGTTTTCACCGTCGCTGGTGAAAAATTATAATAATTTGTAAATTTACTTCGTACTACAACAATTTAACCCAACGTGTCGCAATAATCCGCGTTACGTGAACCATCAACGTAACTGAGAAAATTTCAAAACACGAAAAATGAATTTTCGTATAGAAAAATGAAAAACATAATAAAATTTCACGACTCCAAAGAATATATCTGCTGGGTTGAAAAAAATTCCACATCTTTGCGTACAGTTTATCTAACAAAACAAAGTTTTTCATACATACCAACACTAAAAATCCAGCTACATACGTAATACGCTCCGAGATATATGTATGTGTTATATTGAAATGTGCAAAAGTCGGTCTTTATTATATTTGGGGTGGAAAAAAAAGCAACTGGCGAAGGTAACGCTAACGTAGCATAACGTTGAACGTCGAGGAAAAAAAACCACCCAATTTCGTACGGTTTAGGTATACGCACACGAGTGAAATGGGTAGGTAGGTACTATTTTGGCGAAAAAACAGCACAAGCAGAAGCAGGGTAAATGTGATGAGCCTAGATTGTGTTTTTATAGAGTTAATTTAAATGTACTCGTACTCGTACTCGTGAAAGGGTAAAAGGGGTCGCTTAAAGATAGCTCTTTGCAATAGTAATGAAGAGCTGGCCAGTGCACTACTTATTTCAAGTGATAGGGTGACGCAACACAAATGATTTCAAGTTGAAAAGCATTTCAGTCGATGTGTCGAATGTTCTTTGAAAATAATTGAAGGATTTGGTTATACGTTGTATGTACCTACTTACCCTTCTGTATACCATTAATGCATCGCTCGGTGGGTGTGATCGATATATATATATACATATATTTTTTTTTGATATGTGCATGTGTATATTTGTACTTATATTAAGATGTCTTTTGATGTGATTTGGCATGCAAATTCAACGAGCTTTGAATAAATTATCGAGTATTTGTGGTTTAAAATTATACATCTATCCATCTACGTCGACGACGAGTATGGCGTTTCTCTGATAAATATATAGAATAGATACGTGGTCGTGGTGAGTTTTCTTCGTCGTTTTGTTGCGGTTATTTTGCGAGCATCGTCGGTAGTATAATAGAAAATTTTCTAAATAATTCAACCAAGCAGCAGATTTTATAATAATAAGGCGCCGGCTTGCGTTTGAACAACGAAAAATTCAACCTTTTGAGAATCTTGCTTTCGTGCTTTGTTATTAAAGAGGGCGGACGCGGACGAAGTCGTAGATAATGGCACAAATACGCAAAGAAATACCATTGCATTTTGAATTCTTAAAATATAGACAGATGGGTCTCTACTTTTAAGGTTTTCAAATAGTAGTGAAAAAATTTTTATACGTAGTGCGAAAGTAGTGATGAAGGAGTGACTGTTTCCTTTCGAAATTAATTTTTAGACATTTGACGTTGACTTTAAGTTGCGAAATCACGAAAAATGAATCTGGTAAAAATTTATGGCTTTAGATTTGACCATTGACATCTGTAAAATAGGACTAAAATTAAAATATTTACTTAGAAGTTGAAAAAAATATTCAATTTTTTTGAATTTTCTGGTATTATTGTATCATAACAGACCTAGTAAAATCAAAAAAAATATTGAACTTTTTTTCATTTTTCAAAGTACCCTAAAAATTGAAATTTGTTGTCAAAAAAAATAAAAAAAATAAATTCTTTTATTTTTATTTGAATTTTGAGATTTTAATACATTTTAGAAATCCTCAAAAGTCATTCATTTGACGTCATTTCGTAATTTTTTTTTTGGTCAACTTTCTCCAATGTTCGAAAAATTACACTATTATGATTTGAGAATAGGTAAACATTCATTCGCAAACTTGTCACGTGTTGCAGAGTTAATGACTTGAACGGAGGTTCTAATTGAATCAGGACACCTCATACGGGGGGTTCCGTCTAAAAAGTAACTTCTTAATACCACAAGTACAGCAACACAAGTAGGATTCAAATAGCATGAGTTGCCTATCCAAAACATTGCAGGGGCTGGGCTATGAACATTTGAATTTTTTACTTTCAAAAAATTTCAATTTGAAACCTAAAAATGATAGAGATATTTTCGGGCATAAGTGAAGTGGTTCGTGAAATATAACGAATCAAATGCACAAAAATTTTTGAAAATGTTTATTTTCTCGTAACAAGTTACCCTCCATAATTTAGCATAATTAAATTTTCACCAAATTGTTTAAATCTTTTGAAAAAAAATTGTTTTGTTAAAATTTTCCCCCACTTTCAAAAAAAAGTTGATGAAAAATAAATTTCTGCAAAAAAGTTTCTTTATTAGAATATTCAATCGATTTTGATTTTTTTTTTTAATTAATTGAATTTTCTCATAAAAAGAGCTTCTTGTTGATGTTTCTATTTCCATGAAAAATTTTATTCTGAAAAAAGGGAAAGAATTTTAGCACAACAATTTTTTTCCAAAATATTTAAACAAGTTGGGGAAAATTTAATTATGTCAAGTCATGGGGGTACCCTGTTACTTCAAGAAAAATTTTCCAATTGGTACTTAGAAGAACTTTTTCAAAAAGTTATGAACGAAAATTTTCAAAATTTTTAAACATTTTTTTACATTTAATTCGTCTAATTCCACAAACCATCTCACCTATGTCCTTAATTTACTACCGAAAATACTGCATTGTATTTGCCACATTTTGGCATAAACTAGACAAAGACATCTCTACTATTTTTAGTTTTTAATTTAAAATTTTTGAAAATGAAGAATTCGAATGCCAATAGCACAGCTCAGCATTTATTTAGGTAGGCAACTCATACTACATGAGTACAACTTGTGTTGCTCTGCTTGTGATATGAAGAAGGTACTATCGAGATGGAAGACCCTGTATATTCCATAATGATCATGCATGAGAAATAATCTTGAAAAATTGAAATCCTTTTTCTAAAGAGTTATTCATTCGTTCAATTTTTTTAACTTAAAGTCTTCAGGGCAATATTGTCATAGGTTTATTTTCTTCTTCATAAAATTAAGGTTTCTTGACAAAGCCGCGTATAAATCAACATTTTTTTTTTTTTGTAGAATATCTTATTGTATACGTCATTCTATGGCAAACATTCGATTTTCGTTTAAATATGTGAACAAAAAAATAACCAATTTTGATAAACGTCTGAATTTTTGCGAACATTGTGTCGAAAGAATAACATTCGAGTTGGCTCAAAACACTATGACATCGTCGATATTGTACACGACGACGCTGATGATGACGACGACGGAGGAAAAAAGCGCAAGATTATAGTTAATATCTGTGCCGCTTTGCAAAACCACCAATGAAATGGGGTGGATCATAAGGAGGGTGTACGTGTAGCAATTCTCCCCTTTGCTGTTTTCCCCTTACCCTAGTACTATTTATATTACAAATACCGAATTTACCATGCATACGACAGCAAATTTTGATTTCCGTTATTTAAATATTTATCTTGTACAAATAGATATACTTTTGACCAGCCAACAACGTATAATATGTGTATTGTATACCTGTAACGAAAACATAGCAAAATACATATATGCATGTAATAATATTGTATCATCGGCCAGTTAAAAAATTAAATTAAACAATTGTTGAACGTAATATGTGGGTCGTATCTGACTATTTTTAAATTGTGTAAGTATAGCACTAAAGTTGAGTAAATTCTTTCATTTCTTTCCATCATTCTAAAAAGTTGAAGAAGAAAAATAAGGAAAAAGTCTAAAGCGTTTTATTTAGGGACTGTATCGTAATACTTGACGCAATTTTTTTCTTTCTCCTTTCGCCCATTTTAAAACTTTTTCCTGGTTTTCTTCGCTCGTTAATCGACCTTTTTATTTAGATGTTTTTAAAGCTCCTCCTGGCGCACAAGTTCAACGTTGAAAGAAGTATCGCGTAATATTATTTTTGCGCGAATTAGTGTTTTATAATTTAGCTTTTATTAATTCCTTTAATGATTTAAAATGCAAAACGTAATAAACGTTGTAATAAATTCCAATTATTATGTCCATGTAGGAGGGTAAATTCTAACAAACTTTTAAGAATTTACCAATACCCACGTAGGTTAAGAGTTGCTACCTTTCATGATCGCTTTTCTTCTTCTTCTTATTCAACACTTGTATACTAAGGAAACAGGTGAAAAATAAATTAATCTACGTAATCGTAATTATACCAGTTTTGTGAATAGAAGACGGATTTGAAATGTTGTTGCTTCATAAAAACGTATTGATAAATTTTAGTCCAATTTTTTCGAAAAAAAAATCAAATCATTGCGCATTATCAACTCTAGATGCCATTAGAGGGGATATGAAGACTATGGAAGGGGGTCATGGGATTATATAAGAGGTCTGAAAGCTAAAGAAGGGATCCTGAAGCTATATATGGAGTCTGAAGGCTGTTAAAGGGGATCTGGAGGATATTATAAGAAGTATGATGACTATTGAAGTTGGGTTTGAAGCTGTATAAGGGCTTTAGAGGCTGTTAAACCGGATCTGAAGGCTGTAAAGGTGTTATTGAAGCTATATAAGAGGTCTGAAGCAAGATTGGATGGATCCATCCACGACACCGGAGATATCCTGGTAAGCTGGGATAGTTTAGCGACCACTGGGTCGCTCCAGAGAAATTTAGACGTGTTTTTCATCCCTTTGAATCGAAATTTTTTTAGATTTAATGATTTAAATGGTAAAAATAGTGGTTAAATTTAAAACTTTTCACTCTCGCTTTACTTGGACGACATTATTTTCTCTTAATCTTGCTACTAAAGTTGGATTTATGGCCGCACAGTTGAAATTTGCCCAGGCTGCTTTAAAAAGTTCGTCCAACCCTGTCTTCATCTCCAACTTTTACATTGTCTCAATCCTTTTAGATTACTAAAGCAATAGATTTAAAATCATGAAAGCGTGCTTACAATTTTCACAACTGATTAAAATTTTTTTGGCGATATCAGCCCCTCAGCACTCCTCTCTTAATTTTGGGAACAACTTAATTTTGACTTGTGGCCATGCTCACTCCAGAATATCAAATGGCTCACCAATCGAAGTCTATGCCACAAATTTGATCGATTTTGGTCATTATCGAGCCGAGCAGACCATTTTTTAGTTTAGGGGGGGGGGAATGAATAAAAATAATCTAATACAGCCAAAAATGGTCGTAATGGTCTTCTAGGACTCCAAAACGATTTCGGTTGATATTCCCCTTTCATCCGTCTTAACTCGTTGGACTGAAATAGCCTGGTTTTTATTTACAATATGACCTAGAAAATCAGTCTAATTACAAATCTGATGTCCATATCTAACCTTATCATATAAAGTACCTAATAGCGATCTAGATAAATACAAAAAAATTAGTTTTTTTCTTTTTAAATTTCAAAAGCTTGGTGTACATAATATGCTTTGTTGCAAGTCACAATAATTTTCCGAGTGTTGTTTTCAAGCGGTGAAAAAATAAAAATGCCGAGAGTACAAAAATTCACGAAAGTTTACTTCTACCCTTTCAGCTCGGGGGCTTGGCAGATACACCCAACGGGGGTTCATAATGGGATGGAACACTATGTACGAGTTATACAGGTAAAAAAAATCCAATATTTCGAAATGAAAAATAAAAAAGCCAAGATGACTAATCTGAACGCAAAATTACACGATATAAATTATGAAACGAAAATTATAAGCTACTTGAAAAATAAATCACCAGACTCGAAAACTTTATACAACAGTAACGTCTTAAATATGGAATTCCAGTTACAAATTAGTATTCTACTTCGCAGTCGCTACAAGAATATCGAGCCATCTAAAGGGATTTTTACCGTTGTAAATAAATTTATCTGCTATTCAAGCTAGACTAATCCTACTTGGTAAAATCTGTATTAATTTCTTAATCGAATAATTCGGTCAACCGTTTGTTTCTGTAATAAGCCAAAAAAGGAGTATTTTCACTGGGTAAAATCTAATACATACGTTCAAAAGATAGACGGGTTTATACGGTTTGTACGAACAAAACTTGAAGTACCATCTTGAAAATAAATCGTACTTGGTAAACTTTTCTTCAGACTTTTATTCGTCGTCCTACTACGTCGCTACATAGAAATGTGTTCGCTCCAATGCAAAAATAAAAAAGGAAGCAACCTGCGAGTTGGTAAAGAATTCTCTAGATATCATTTAAATTTGTTTGAACATGCTTGGTCGTGCTAGTTTTTATATTTTTTAAACCATCCTCCGTACCGAATACGTTTGCTTTCGTTTATTCAAATATTTGGGAGTGGTATCTAAGTACATGAATAATAATTATAATAATCGATAAGGAATCTATACAATATAAATTATGTTTCGAATACGTATAAAATAATATAAATATCTCTTCAATGGATTTCTGCGTACATCTTTAGTTTTTATATTCTTTTTCAAAATACATATACCGATAAGTACATAGGTATTGGAAAAAAAAATAACCTTGAATGGTGAATCCGCGAATATGTGTCAGTTCGGTCATAAACGAAGTGCATCACTCGTTATACGAAGAATAAAAATATTATTTTTAGATAACCTTGTTCCACAAAAATAGCGAATATCGGAAAGTAACCTTATTTTTAGAATGGTATCGAAGTAATGGACGGACGTCGGATTTGACGAGTAAATTTGATGGAAAAAATTTTCTCCTTACACGTTCGAGACGATGGTATTGATTTTTACAGCGAAAGGGAACCGTGAGTTGAGATTTTTTTTCGCTTGCATTTCTCTGAACCGAATGCTTAACACAATTCGGGTTGCGAGAAAGAAAAGGAGGTATACAGCAAAGATAGAAATAGTTTCGTATTCGAAGTAAGAAAATTCCTTTTGGTGTTGGAAAGTTTCATTCGATTTTCAAATAACTCGAATAATTTTACGCGTGCAAGTTATACTAGAAAATGGACCACTTGGAATTTACGTATCTGTGACTTCTCATTTCTTTTTTTTGTTCAACAAATTAATTCTCCCAGCCTTATTTTTTTATTCGCGAATAAAAAAATCAATCCAACAGGGCGAATAAGCTTTAAAATATAAGCACGAATTAAACGATTTTCATCCCATAAAATAATCCGGATAGGTACCTTTTATTTTAAAATCATCCGACACGTGTTATTATCTTCGTATAAATAAGTCAACATCTTGTTTTGTCCCCTTTTTCCTTCTTTTTTTTTTCTAGCATACTCTTTTGTCAATTCATCAGAATTACATTATTTTTTCCTTTACGAAGCCATTTGTACGCAAATAAATATTCCCAATGGGATCGTAATCGAGTAAAGATTCCGTAAAATCGACCTTCAGCACAGAAAAAAACGAAATCTTTACCATTAAGAAGGTAGGTTAAATTTTATATTTTTTTTATGCAGAAAAAAAATTTACAATGTTTGTCCTAGTTGTTGGAAATTTTATCGTCGTTCAAATTTGTTTCAAGTTTTTAGCCTGGTTTTACTGGCGAAAAATTCATTTTAAAATAAAGTAAGTAGGCATACAACCAAGCGATTACCTTTTCTCTTTTAACAAAGGACAAACGTCGACCTTCGTCTTTGTATTGACGAGATTCAGTAAGTAGATGAGAAAAAATCTTTTCGCAACGAAAATTGTTTAAATGAAGATGTCAAACGTACCGAATATGAAAAAAAAAAATTTCATTTATCGTTGAAATAAAATTGACTCGTGGCACGGAAAAATTAAATGTAAATTTTTTTTTCATGAGCTATGATTTTTTTCACCGCAGAAAAAAAACTGATACGATTGAAAATTCTCACTCTTTTGCAAAAATGTCACTCAAAAATCAGTTGAAAATTTTTTACGACGAAATTTCAAAGCATTCGACGTATTTATCAGACTGTGAAGCTCTGGTAGGCCAAAACTGTTGTATAATTTTAAATTCGATAATCAATAGCATAAGGAGAATGATTATAAAAAACACCTACACAAAAATAATTCCATTTAAAAAATTCCAGGAGTTTTGCTTTTTCAAAATCAGATGAAAAATTGAAAGAAAGCATCACTTTGCAATTTTTTCCCCTAATCAGTGGTAAGGGTAGAGAAGAGGGCAATGGGACTACAAAGTCAACATCGACAAAAAGCACATCTAGAATCCACGCTAAATCTATACACCGAATTTTAACTTCCCAACTTAATTTAAAGGGAAATTATGCGAGGAATAAACTCAAAACATAAGAAAATCCGGCCAAAAAACCATATTTTTGGGCTGCAAGTGGACGCAACGGGTCTGAAAACTCGAAACTCCCAAAAAGCACACCTATGGTCCCTGTTGAGCTTACATACCAAACTTCAACTTCTTAGCTCAATTTGGTAGATATGTAAGTGGAGAGCAGCCCTTTTTCAAGGTCAAAAAGGAGAAAAACTCTCATATCTTTCCTTCTAATTGACCTAAAAAGCTGATTTTTGGATGTGTTACACAATTTTGCATTATTTATCGATTGACTTGAAAAGAAACAATTTTTGCGATTTCAACCTCTGAGCACCCCTTTTCACAAATTTCGGTACAGCTGAAGTTTAACCCGAGGTCATGCCCACTCCAGAATATCAAATTCCATTGATCTATTTTAGTCAGTATCGTAATTGTAATAGCCTGATTTTTATTAATAATATGACACAGAAAATCTGGCTAAAAATCGAAGCAAGAAAATAGATTTGAGCTAAGAAAAGCTGTGATAACAATTTATTTCAATTACGTAGTCAAATAAAAACATTAATAAAAAATCTTGGCAATAACATGATCGAAAAAAATCATAAAAAAACATTAAACTGTAAATTTTTAAGAAGAACGATGAAATTAAATTCATCTAAAAATTTAATAAAACCCAATTCGACGGGTAAAAATTGTGATTTTAAGAATTCCAAATCATATTTTCTCACTCTTCTCATTTAGTTAGTGACTGATAAATCATATAGTTCATCTCAACAGCCACCATAAAATAATTTAAGATACCTAACTAGTGCATAATCATATGGGAACCATATTTGACCTTTCCTTTCCCCTTACATCATGAACCTCACCAATAACCCATTAAATTGACAATACGATAATTTATTATCAGCCATTACAGGTTCGTAAATCGTTGCAACGACACATTATAATTTAAACGACCGCGAAAACCCTTCCATTTCAGCGTACGCAACATTTTCAGCTATTTCGTATACATAATTAAAATTAACAAAAACACTATTCAATTATATCGACGAAAAAAAAAAAAAAAAATAGCGTAGATACCTATACATAAACGAACGAGAAATTAGGAGAGAAAAAAAACCACCGCACCGGCATAAATTGGCAAAGTAATAAATTACTTCCACTTTATTCGAGGTAAATAACGCATTATGCAGCTAGAATGTTAATATTGCTTAAATACGCATGCGCAATAATCCGATGTAAAGTAAATACACAAAACTTTGTAAATGTAAAAATTAACATCATAAATAAAATGTTTTTTTACACGCTGCTAATTTTCAAGTTCACGTCGGCGGAAAATCGTAAAAAAAAAAGCATCAGTTACTTGAAATTCGCTACTGTTATATCATTTATTTTTCAAACGGCAGTTGTTTCTTTTAAACGTCAAGGAACGCTTAATTTTATTATCTTTTAACGATGACGCGCGCTCGCGTTGAATTATCCTATTAAAATTTCCTCTTTCTTAGTCTCCCTTACGTTACACCTCGTCTACGAGTAGCAACACTGTGTGCGTGTGTGTGTGTGTGAATGACTGCACACGTATTACCATGCTGTAAAAAATATATCTCACACACCTAACTTGTTCGCTAAATTGTCCAAATCAACAAACGACTCGATAAAATATTTCTACTCGGCAATTAAAAAAAAAAAACACCATCTCTAAGGGTACATAAATTTGTAATTTTCTGCCCATTTTTTTTTTTATCATTACAGTTTACGTTGTAAAGCTTATATCACGCCAAGCTGCTGTACTCTTTCAAATATATATGGATTTTTTTTCTTCCGTTCTTTTGGTTTTTTTTTTCCTTCACATTTCATGCGTGCTTGGTTCTTTCTTCCATTTTTCACTGCCCCTACTTTGACAACAGTCAGATTTTCCCCAGCGGGAATTCACCAACTTTTGCGACTCTCAAGCTTATACTTACTCGTTTCGAATTTATTTGTTTCTTTTTTTTCTCTCTTTTTGTCAAGGTTTACTTATTTTTTAAATAATCTCCCTCTTTCTTTTCTTTTCAGCATCACTAAGAAAAATTACTCAAACGTGATGTAATATCATTAATCACACTTAATTATTTATTACGATAAGGAGGCAATTAATTGGAGAACTACATATATTGAAAACGAGACCACACCTTTTCATAATAAATATCTATCGTAAGTTCGACATTACAATTGAATGTTGTCGGTTTCTCATTACGGTCCACAAAACTGGTATTTCTTATTACAATCTTCAATCAAAATAGACCAAAATTAAAAAAAAACATCAAAGTAAGAATCGAAATCTGAGGATTGAAAAAGCCCAATTAGAAGAACAATAGGAAATTTGCATGCATTTTTGAAAATTTTTTATTATTTTTAGTCTGATTTTCTATATTATATTGTCAATAAAAACTAGACTATTACGGTCTATCGACCTACTGCGGATGAGGATGAAATATCAAGAAAATCCGTTTTAGGGTCGTAGAAGACCATTACAACAATTTTCGGGGATATCGGATACTTCTTTTTATTATATTTTCCCCCTTGAAACTAAAAATGTTTTACTCAGCTACATACCGATCAAAATCGAACAAATTTGGGAAACAGACTTAACTCCGGGTTTTCAATCGTTAATTAAGGTTTTAACTACGAGATAATTTAACCACCTGATTCAACCACGAGTTCAGCGTTAACTATAAGTTACCTTGTTAAAAATTGGTATGTTATCCACACGTGTTTTTGAGTTTAGCTACGATTTTTGATTTTATTTTCTCGGAAGTTTTTCGATATTATAGTATTTTAGTTTATTATTGCACACGTTTTCGTGTTGTTGTTTAAAACAGCAGAATTACAGACTGTTGAAAAGCAAAAATGAAACAGATCACGTCATTTATAAAATCAGAAAAACCGGTATTACTTCGTTTATGTAATGAACACAAGAAAGTTTTGGAAAATAAAAAATCAAATACGGTGAATTGGAAAAGTAAAGATGAAGAATGGAAGTTTATCGCAACTATACGAACTTATAGAACTGCTAAATGCTTACATGCATCTGGAGGCTATTGAAGTGCATCAGGTTGGAGGTTATTAAGAGGTTATGAAGGCTATATAAAGGGGCTTGAAGGCTATTGAAGAGCGACTAGGGGCTATATATGTGGTCTTGGAGGTCATATTAGGGGGTCCGGAGGCTATACAAGGGATTTTGGAGGCTATGTAAGGTGGTCTGGAAGCCATATAAGAGAGCTTGAGGGGCTACTAAGGGGGTATGTGAGCAATGTAGAGCACCTGGGAGCTGTACAGAGGGCTATACATGGTGTCTGGAGGCTATATAGCCGGTCTTGAGAACCTTTAAGAGAGCTGGGGAGCTGTTGAAAAGCATCTGGAGTCCGTATAGGCTGTATGGTGGCTATTAAAGGGAGTCTGGGGGCTATATAAAGGGGCTTGCGGACTATTAGGAGCTTCTGGAGGCTATATAGGCGGCATGAAGGCTATTGAAGACGTTGGAGGGTTTATAAAGGATGTCTAAGCGCTATATACGGAGTCTTGGGGGCTACTAAGGGCATCTGGAGGCTACATAAGCGGTTTGGAGGCTATTGCAGGGTATCTGAAGGTCACATAAGGGGTATTGGAGGCTGTATGAGGTCTAAAGACCTATATAAGAGGGCGTCTGGGGGCTATATAAGAGAGCTTGGGGGCTATTGAATTGCGTTTGAAGCCTATATAGGCGGTCTGGTGTCTATTGAAGAGGGTCTGAAAGTCATATACGGAGGGCTATAAAGGGTGCCTTGGGGCAATTTAGAGCGTCTGAAAACTATATAAGTGGGCTCTGGGGCTTTCAAGGGCGTCTGAGGTTTATGTAATGTGGACTTGGGGTTATTCGAAGCGTCTGAAGATTATATAAGGGGGCCTGAGGGTCATTAAGGGTGCCTGGAGGCTATATTGACGATCTAGAAGATATTGAAAGGTATCCCAGGGGCTACATAAAGAGGCTTAAGGCCTATTACAAGGGTCTGAGGGTGACATAAGGGAGTTTGAAGGCTATTAAAGCTATTTGCGGGCTATATACAGATACTTGGAGGCTACTGAGGGTGTTTGATGCCTGTATAAATTGTTTTGAGCCTATTAAAGGTCATTGGAAGGACCATATAAATGTTATTGAGAGCCATTACGATCGTCTGGGGGCTATATATGCAGTCTGGAGACTATTTAAGAGCAACTGGGGGCTATATCAGTGGGCTTGGGGGCTAGTAAGGGCGTCAGGACCGCTGTATAAGGTGGTTTGGAAGCTATCAAGGGTTTCTGGGAGCTACATTAGCTGATGCGGCGTATTGAAAGACATGTGAGGTCATGCAAGAAGGTTGAGGCTACTATGGGCGTCTGGAGGCTAAACAAGGGGGCTTGGAGGTTGTTAGAGGCATTGGGTGAGACTGTTAAAGGCGTCTGGAGCCTATTGAAAGGCATCTGGGGGTCATATAAGGGGCATAAAGGCTATTACAGGCGTCGGAGGGCTATATAGGACGCCTGGAGCTGTCTTGGGGCTATATAAGGAGGCCTACAGACTTTTGAGTGCTGTGTGAAGGCTAAATAGGGGGGATTTGGAGCTATATAGGGGTGCTTGGGGGCTGTTAAAAATTCGTATTTCGTCGTAAAAATATCGGTATTCATGCTATTTTCATGTTTTGCATGTTTTGCCAGTCAGTAGATCCCTAGAATTATAAAGAAAACTGAATCGGTAGCGAAGTAATTGCCAGAACAAATGAAATAAAAGTAACCGTAGTGAAAGAAGAATAATCAAACAAAACGACAACAATGTGTCACTAAATCAACAAACCAGACGATGACAAATGACAAGTGCACATACACAACACACATGTATGTCCCATGTAAGTAAGTGTAAGTAGGTACAATTATATGGATATACATACATATGTAGTATGGTACAACGTACTATACGTGAAAGAAGTGAACTCGACCTTCGTACAGATCGTCGACAGAAGTCAAGGTTAGCATTGTATAAGCCTCGTATGTGCATACTATTTTTTTTTCGCATAATGGCTCAATCAAATTTAATTAATCGCTGGTACTTTTTTTGCAGGCTTACGACCGTTTGGTAGCTCTTTTTATTCGTTTTTTCACATTTATGGCACTTTTACCAGAATCAGGTGATAGAAACATATAAAGTATTTTGAAAATATTTTGATTTTATTTTTTGGCACATTTTTTACTGTACAAGTGAAAAATGAAGTATTGAGAAGTGCATTAATTTCGTTCCTCGATTTAGAGTTCTTGGATAGCTGAGTAACCTTGAATTGGTAACGTCTCTTTCGAATTTTTTTCATGCGAAAAATACATCATGTTAACTTCAATAAATAGACGATTTTTTTTTATAAATATTAATATTGCAAGCCCAGATGGTCCATTGAGATAGATCTGGGCTAGCAGACATCGAAGTTATATGAATATGCAAAGAAAATCTTATACTACTTTCTTTCTCAATTGAATGTCCGAACAGGCTCAAGTTCAAAATAACTGAAAATTTAACTAAACCCCACTTCTCACTTATTCATATTTCAAAATTTTTTTTTCATTTTCATCTCGCTAACCTCAGTGATCTTTGAATTTTCAAAATACAAGTATACGTTTTTCAATCAGTTTTTACACTGCAAAAGATGTGAAAGTGCCAAAGGCAAAGATTGAAGAATATCTGATAAAAAAAAAATAATGGCTGTATTCTGCCTACTTTACATTTTGAAATGATGTAGTTAGGTCCATAATTTGAAATTTTGGTTAATGTGAAATAGGCGAAACTAGAAAATGACTTTATTTGCATGCTATCATCCTTTATAGCCGCAGGCACTTTATAAATTTTCAGTTACACGTAAAAAATTTCACAAAAAAATTACTTATGCATTTTCTTTGAAAATTCAGATGCCTGTAGCTCCTTAAATGTTCACGATGGTAGTTTCACTTTGAAAGTTATTAGGTAAGTATAGTAATCGTTTTGAATTTATAACAAAATTCACGTTAAAACCATCAGTTCTTCAATATTACACACAAAATCATTATCAAGTCTGGAATTTTTATCAAATAATACGTTCCTTAAAAGATAATTTCGGTTGGAGTTTATACGTTCGACTCATAGTACCAATTTCTCTACAACCTTCCTCCAGCATATCGACATTTATCTGGGATACCTGTATTTTAGATTTAGGGCACTGAATCCTCCAATGTTCTTAATAAATAATACAATAGTATACAAAAAAAAAAAAACTATAAACTCCTTAAACAATCTCATCAATTAAATTTAAATAATTTCTCGTTCAGGTTCGTACACATCTGCGCTTTACCAAACACTCTTTTTTTTTTCTTTCAGCGATAATATCTCAAACTATAAATTTTTAATCACGCGAGCAAATTCGCTTCGAAATAAAGATCATACGAGATCACGAGCTAATTAAATCTCCCGAAAAAAAAATCCTAACAAATTATAAATCTAATGGTTTTATGATAAGTTGAAAATATCGTCAAACGTCCTCCGACAACATCGCATTAATTTACTGGCTATTTTTATATGTATAAGCAAAAAGCCCATAAACATGTATATTTACTTTATATTGCCAAGTAAGTAGGTACATCGGATGTAAAGAAACACAAATATACGTACACAATTATACGTACATAATACGATTTCCGCGTAGAAAATATCTTTATAATTAATCTAACCCAACGGTCGGCTCGGGCTAGACTAATGGTGAGTACGTTTTAATTGCGGCTATCGTTAAACTCATACGCGCGTAAACGTTCAAATGGATACCTACTCTTCTCGTCTCCTATAATCGAAGCTATAAATTCAATGGTATGTATACGAACGAACCCAGAGAAGACCGAAGAATAAAAAAAAAAAAAAAACTTGCAGTATTTCATAAACCGTTCAATAAAACCGTAAACTCGTACTTTTTTTTTGTTGTGCCTCTCCTGGTCGGTATGCAGTATGCACATTGCACATGGATAAGTACTAATAGGGATTTCGAGTATATTTTCTTGCATATACGTACGATTCAATAATGTTATAATATTACACCGAAGTAATATATTTTCTGGTATGGGTAACACAAAAAGAAAAATAAATTCAAATACTCGTGTAGTGCCTGAACGTATAAAACTACAAATGCATCGTAGAAATAGGTACCTAATGTCAGTATATATAGTACCGGGTGTTCCGCATTAACCTCGCCATCCTTTTACCAAAGATACTTCAACTCATGAGACTTACATGTATAATGATTAGCATACCCAAAAAATCGAAGAGGCTAAGGTAAACTATTTTTAAAATTTCATTTTTACCCAAACTTGCAGCTCACTTTGAAAATTCACAGAAAAAAAATTAATAATGATAAAAATTCGCAGTTCGCTCTAAAACATAGTGAATACTCCCGACTATGTGTGGTACAAAAATAAAAAGGGGCGAAGTGGTTCGTTAAATATGACAAAATAAATAAAAAAAATCATGATTAGGTACAAAAATTGTGGTAAGGGGGTATTACTATGGCTCAACGGGGGCCTCTACACTTTTACAGGGTTTTACTCATCGGCTATGATTTTCTTTCTCTTACAAGCTGCTATTATACTGAATATGAAGATAATTACACCAAAAGCAGGGTTTTCCAGTATAGTTCTAGTTAGCCCTACCTATTTCGATTTTTTTTTCAAATTTTGATCATAGAGCATATGAAATAAAATTTTGAAAAAAGCATACGTAATAAAGGGGTCAAGAACATATCTAAAAAGCATAGTTTCAAAATTGTACCAAACCAGTATCCTTATTAAAAACAAAATTAATTAAATTATTTGAAAGGTCATTTTCTGGGAAATTATGAGGCGGGGAGGGAGGTGTTGATTTTTTAAGGCCAAACCGGTGGTTTTTTCTTTTTTTTTTTTTTTTTTTCTTTAAAAAAAGTATATTTTTGGATAATATTTTTATAAACTTAAAGTTAGTTTACAATCTTAATTATACGGGGGTGTGGTTAGCAAAAGTCGGCGGGGCGGGCTAATATCAAACAAATAGAGACATTTTTAGGGTGGTTAGTGATAACTTAAGGATAAGGTTAGTTTCATTTTCATTAATTTATTTACAGAGGGAAGGGGACAGAATGATTCACACCATCGTGAGTCATGTCCGTGCCCTTGGGTCAGTACCCGAGTTGGTATCGTTTCCCCATTGGCGATAGTGCCAACAATTCCCAAGTTATTGTTAGCCACCGTTGGGTAACTACGCCAACCCCATCCCATCCGGACGAAAAGAAGATATTTACTCTGCCAGGAACTACGAAGAGTCCTACGGATTCCCTGTTATTGTAGAGTAACCCTGAGGCCTAAGGAAAAGAAATTTTTTCAGGAGGGAGAGGGAGAAGAAGGCTGGGTGGAGATAATGAGGGTTATTGATCTATCAGATAGTGGTTTTCTTTCATGGGCTTTGCCAAAAACGGTCCAAACGAGTGGGGGGAGAGGGGGGTTATAGATGGAGAAAATTTCTGTCGCTAGAATTGAAAACCGGTGGGGTTAAGGGTGGAACCTTTGATCAGGTATGTGTCTTGATAGAATGCACCTCCAAATTCCGCCGGTGCAAATTCACTATGCTTCATCCTCTATAACCTTTCATATTTTTTTTCTCCATTGAGAAGCAACCTTCAGGGTTTCTGCTCAGACCATGGAGTGGAGGTGCACTGTTAGTCATTTTAAAAATTTTTAGCGGGCAGCTCATAATAGCTTTTTCGAAAGTTACCCATAAAAAAGTGAAAAATTAAAAATTTTCACCTACATTTTTTTATGCTTATATCATCACAGTTTACAAACCACTTCGTCCTCATTCTTGGATTTTTAAATCACAGGCACTCGCTTATATTCCTTGCCTTGTGGCGCAACTGTGTTGCTTCTCTCACGTTCACCTTCAATGTCATAATTTTTTCCATTATTTTTGCCCAAAAATGACTAATATTTTTTTTCTTCGATTGCTATTTTTTTCTCCTTATAAATGCAATCCTCGAATCACTGAGTTGAAGATGCTCTCCAATTCATTTTAAAATTTTTTAATGAGATGCTCATAATAGCTTATTTAAAACATACTCCTAAAAAATTTCAAGTTACAAATTTTTAGTTATGTTTTTGTATTTTTTTTTGTCATTTTTTACGAACCACTGTATTGTAGAGCAAACAGCAAATTTTTATCATTATTAATTTTTTTCTGTGAATTATTCAAAGTGAGCAGCAAGTTTGGATGAAAATGAAATTTTAAAAATAGCTTACCTTAGCCCCTTCGATTTTTTGGGTATGCTAACCATTATACATGTGAGTCCCATGAGTTGAAGTATCTTTGGTATAAGGATGGCGAGGTCAATGAGGAATACCCGGTATAATCATTCAATCTTTTTAATGCACGCAATCTCATACAACATTCATTTTTCGCAGTCAAAAGAATAAAAACTCATCCCCAATTTGTCGATCCAGTTTACTTACCCCTCGAATAAAAGAAAACCTTATAGTTAACGTGTCAAGAAGTTTGTTTTCGACAAGGCAACTATGTCGATAAAAGCAGGCTCAAAATCAAGCCTACACCATACCATGAAGCTGGTGCTCGGTATAACAAGAGAACTGAGACGAAAAACGAGAAACCCCAGCACCGATCGTAAGCGTAAAAAGAGGGGCAACTAGGGAATGCTGTCACAATGACTCCGGTATAGAGTAACACTGTTGTTAACTCGGTTATAAAACGCTTCATAAATCAATCATTGCCAACTAATATCATTCCAGGGTAAAAAGGTGCTTCAAAGAACTATCTACATGTTCATGTTCGCAATTTCTACTCTGCCATAATGCTGTTTTTTTTTTTTTTTTTTTTTTTCGTATAATTTTTTTTATTTTTTGAGTTTTTCCTTCCCGTACTTCTGTTCCAAATTGCAGTAGGTGTGAAAAATTTGGTATGGCATGTGGATTCAAACACGATTCCACATGTCCTACCCTTACTCCTGATGCAAAAAAATATGGTAGAGCGTTCTCTTGGTGAATTCTACGAGTAGAAAAATTCGCTCGTCTCTTATTTATTTATCGAAAATCAGTCTCAGAAAGCAACGCTATTGAGATGTTCTTTTGTTTTGTCAATTGGGGGTTAATTTTGATAAAAGTTTACGCGACGTTGACGAAAAATTTTACCATAGTTTTAAATCGCACATAATTAATGGACAAAGTAGGTACATTAAGGTGGTGCTCAACAGTACAAGTTTCGATCTGATGGAACTAGAAACCTATAAAATTTGAACGAGTGGAAGATAAACGTGTGATGATAACAATTTTTCTAGCCAGTCAGTTTTCT
>FIZR01018916.1:0-16454 GCA_900060175.1 Ferrisia virgata
GTTTGGAATTTGAAATTTTTTTTGGTGTTGAAAAAAAATCTGCCCCCTGTTTGCCCCCCCCCCCCCTAGAAAAAATCCTGGCTACGGGCCTGGGAGATATATTTGGAAAAAACTCAAAGAGTAAGAAAAACCATCCAAAAAAACCACTTTTTCGGGACTGTGAAGTGGTGCATTTGGGGTAAAACGTTAAAAATTTAATCTACATACAGAATTTCAATCCCTTAATTCAATTTGGAGAGGAGATATGCGTGGGGTAGCCCTTTTTCGAGGTCAAAAAAATGGAAACCCCTGATAACTCCTCTTCTACTTGACCTGAGAAGATGATTTTTGGATACGTTATACAACGTTGGGTTGTTTATCGATTGGCTCAAAAAAATAAACAATTATTGCAATTTTAGCCTCCCGGCACCCCCCCCCCCCATAATTTAGGTACGATTGAATTTTGACCCTTGGCTGTCGCTAAACTAAGCCCACTGCTCAAATTTGACTGATTTTGGTCGATATCGAACTGCGTAAATAGCTTTTAGTTTCAGGGAAAAGGGATGAATAAAAGAAAAACTTTTTCAGCCTGACTTTTATGAGATTTTCTTATCAGTATTGACGGTAGGAAGGGTTCAATCGGGCTAAAATGTCAAAACCCCTTAAAGGCACATCTAGAAACCTTACTAAAAGTAAATGGAAATTTCAACTACCTGGCACAATGTGGAAGGGAGTTATGCGAGGAACAAATTCTAAAAATTAGAAAAATCAATCAAAAAACTACATATTTTTAAAACTGTGTGGAAGTGTAATGGGGCTGAAAAGTCGAGACCCCTAAAAAGCACGTCTAACATCCCCGCTAAACGTACACACCAAATTTCAACTTCCTATCTCAATTTGAAGGGTAGATAAGGTAGTAATGGGTCTTTTTCAAGGCACAAAGGGGAAAAATCTATATATCTTTCCTCCTAATCGACCTAGGAAGTTGATTTTTGGGTATGTTATTCAACTTTAGATTCTCTATCGATTGGCTTGAAAAAGAACAATTTTTTCGTTTTCGTCCTTCGGCACTCCCCCCCCCCCAAATTGAGGCATAGCTGAACTATGATCCAAGGTCATCCTCACCCATATATATCTAGTCTGCCGCCAAACTGAGTCGATTGGCCGAATTGAGTAAAGAGTAAATGATTTTAGTGTTCGGGGAAAAAAAAATAAAAAATAAAATAAAAATAAATACCTGACATGGCCGAAAATGGTCTCAATGATTTTCTAGGGCTCCAAAACGAATTTCGTTGATATCGCCCCCACCCCCTTCATTAGACCTAGGTGCTAGGTAGACAGTATGATACAAAAAATCAGGCTAAAAAGGGTATATTATGTTGTCATTCCAATTACCTATACCTATAGTTTGTTATAGAGATGAATTTTACTTACGTATACCTAGTAAAGTAATGTATTGGCGCCAATTACCAATAACCTAGGTTGACTGGTAAAAGTTAATTTGGGGAAGTGACAATTGCGATTTACTTATAGCTCGTAAATCATAGATAGGTAGGCAAGTAGCTACAGCTAGGTACTACGAAAGGTTTTTATTTTGCGGTAAATGTATAAATATAGGCTAAGCTATTTGCATATAGAAAATTGGTTCTCGCTGCGTGAGTTGGCTACGATGAGGTGGGTATGGGTACTATACCAGGAGACGAAGGCAAACGGTGGCGACAACGATCACGAAATGATTTTTTAAATATTTAATAAGCATATAATATAGGTGTCTCCTAATTGCAGGAAATATACACATTGCATATTTATATAGCGTATAGCTAAACGTATTATAGATACGTATGATGTCTGGACGATCGTCTGAATCGATATGACATTCGATAAAGCCCATTTCTACGCAGCACTAGATGCACTTTTACTTTTTTTTTTTTCATTTCATTTTATTTTACTCTTCGCCTTCGTATACCTACATAATTATCTGTAACTAATTCTATAAATAATATTTGAAGTTTCCAGCATCAGCAGACTCTGCAGCACAGATGGAGAACGAACGCAGTCGTTAAAATAATGCCCTTTTCGTTACGTAAAAAACTAATAGATTATACGATATCTCGGAGTCCTTCCATTGCGGGAGGTATTTCGTAGGTATCTCTCTACCTAGACCTACCTGTGATATTTGGAGCCATACGATATGCGGAATTCATTGTAGAAAAAATATCGCGTGTTCGATTTATCTTCGTTGGACTAAAAATGGGAACTGGGCAGGGTAAGTAGAGTCCATCGTAATTGACTCGTTTTATAATTTTCCCCATATAAAGTCTGTGGATGTTCTCTGCAATAATTATTATTATTCCGATTACGGTGATCGTGCCATCTTATACGTCATCGTTCTATATCTCGCGAGCCATGTGGGGACGATATACCTAAATATTAAGTATTTAACTAATAAATGGACCAGCGATCCCGAACCATTCAAAGGTTATAACCTTATAATTTACGTAAGCTATAATTTTAAATTAAAATATTAGATTCTTTTTTTTTTTTGGAGCACTGTGTTTGTAGGTATCTACAATATGAGTTCCTTATATTATAAGCTCGTGTTAAGCCCAGCATACTGATCCAACTGTACTTATAAGATTATAACAGACTCAAACGTTCGGTTAATTGAGCGAAAGTGAGTATAAAATACACAAGAATAGCCAAAATAATACATATGTACTATGTAGTGGAGTTTAAAGAAGAATTAACCTACTGTAACCGTGTGTAATGTAGCGATAATCGTGATTCTCTGTGGCAAGAACCTGGTACATAGAGTCTACTCAGGTCGTACGTACGTTGGTGGATTTTTTTTTCTCAACATTACTCGACCAAGTGACCAAGTCAATAAAACAGTGTTGTTTTCAAAGCATATAAGATCAACGAAAGTGTTAAGATTTATAAACAATAAAGTGTAGGTAGTTTAGCATCTACCAAGATGAACAGAAGCAGAAGCTAACATATTGATCGGATTTACCTATACGAGACGATAGTATCATTAAGTAGGATTATACCTCTATTGTCTAGTAAGTAGATACGAAAAGATACCACACACACCATACGTGTAGGTAAATATTATACTTAGATCGATGACATCTATTTATATCGAATTGTGTCGATGCAATTTTTACTTTGTTGACTTTCTTTTTCGTTCACGAGATTTAATTAAGTATAAGTCGGCGCTAGTGTTGTTTTCTACGATTATATCCACGACTATGATACGATAAGGATTACGATTTTCTTATCCATAGGTTAGATATAGATGGGGGAGGCGGAGTAGCAGAAGAAGAGATAAGACACGTTTGAGTTACCTTTATGAATCATCCGAGATTGACATTGATTTTTTTTTTCATCGCCAGACGACTCGAATGATCTTATAAGTACCTGGTATACAGAAAAAGAAGTACCCAAACTATAAACAGATGAGAACGTGTGCGAGATTCTAGTCGTGATTTTGTATTGTGTCACGATGAAAGGGGAGGGGAGGTGCTACAGGTTTACTTAACTTTTAGGTGATTTATGATTGGCGAAGAGACGGACGCAGGATTGAGAAATTACTCGTTTTTGTATAATATTATTAAAAGAAATGTAAAAATTTTCACTCTTGATCTACGAATTAAACAACTTGAAAATGTAGGTTGGTACAATTCCCTGGGTAAACCTTATAAACAAACAATAAAAATGACTTTCACTGGAAAAAAAAAAAATACTTACAGCTAAACTACCTAAAAGGTGATGAGATGCGGATTAAATCGCAGTCTGCGAATTAAAAATTCGTTTAATCGTAAAGAGTAGAAATATTGTTTATCGTCGTTGCAAACTTGTTGGTGAAAAGGCTGAGGGAAATTTCATCTAATGAAAGAAATTATAATATGTCGCTGAAAGAGGCGGTAGAAAATTAACAAGGTGAAAGACAGTAAATCCATCTAATTGCTGAATTCCAGCCTTGTGGATTAATTTAATTGCGTTATGAGTTAACATAACGGGTTTTTAATGCTAAAAAATTTTAATATGAGCATTAAATTAAAAAAAAAAAATTTACCATTTCACTACAAAATATTATAAGACTTCAGCTTCTGAGTATATCCTACTCGTATAATTTTTAGGCTGATTTTCCACAACATACTGTCAATAAAAGCCAGGCTATTAAGTACTAACGACCAACGGCGCAAATCCATTTTGGGGTCCTAGAAGATCGTTACTACCATTTTTGGCCATGTCAGATATTTTTTTTTTCGAAATTGGAAATTTACTCAGTTCAATACGGACCGAAATCAATTAAATTTGGAAAATAGGCTTCAATTAGCGTGCCATTTGATATTCTGAGATGGCGATAACCTCGAGTCAAAATTCACTTGTGCCCAAATTTGGAGGAATGGGTGCTGAGATGCTAAAATAGCAAAAATTGTTTCTTTCCAAGCCAATTGATAGATAATCCAAATTTATATAACATATCCAAATATTAATCTGCTAGGCCAATTAAGAGGTGAGATATGAGGAGTTTTCTTGATTTTGACATTGAAAAAGGGCTGTTCCTTCCCTATCACCCCTCCAAATTGAGCTGAGAAGCTAAAATTTGGTATGCAGATTTAGTACAGGTCCTAGATGTGCTTTCGGAGGTTTTGACTTCCTAACCTTAATGCACTCCGTCACAGACTCCGTATTTCATGTTGTACACAGACATTTAGCCCTCGGTTTCATGCCTCCGGTTTAAAATTTCTGAATTAATTTTTTTTAATTATCTCTCCTATCTTTTTCTGACAAAAGCGAACCAAATTCTTGAAGTGATTATTTATTTAGTTATTATTAGTAATATATGACTCGGGAAGAAGCTGATTAAAAAAATTCAGATTACTTCTGGACATAAGGTTAATTTTTGATCTCGACACCTGATCGGAATGAAAATTATCCGAAAGGAATTTTTTTGATTTAGCCTACTATTTACTTAATGAAAACTTTTATGAGTTCCCAACATTGCTTTGGATCATTTTCGAAAATAATATTATTTTTTTGTTCATGTAAGTTGAAGTTTTTTTTATTAGACCCTCCTTCCTCTATTCTTCAGTAGAATTTATACACACTAAATCTGATTAATGTAGCTGCACTTTTGATCAGAAGTTCGCAGACATATACCATGGTTTGATGAAAGTTCAAAGATCTGTGATTTTCTGAACATCTGTGAATACATTTTCTGAATTTATTCGCTGATGGCTTATTCTACAAAAAAATTAATATCACGTTGAGCAAAATTGCAGAAAATTTAATTTTTAGTGGATATAAATATCCAAGATTTTTATATTTCAAGTTCAGAAAAATTTTCTATTTAAAATTTTTTTATTCACTTTACGTATAGACGGAATTTTTTTTTTTCAATTTTTAAAATTATGCTTTGAGAACCGATAATATCTCTCCCTATTAAAGACTTAAGGAGCAATTTTAACTAAAGTCTACGTCACACATTTAAAAAAAATGAGGTTGAAAAGTCGAATCTCTCAAAAGACACACCTAGTACATTTACTAAACCTTCGTATCGAATTTCAACTTTTTGAGTCAATTGGGATGGAACATATACGTGGAGCAAACTTAAAATTTAGAAAAACTTCCAAAAAAGTATTTTTTCTGAGCTATGAGGAGATATAATAAATACGCAGTTGTACATACCAAATTTCAAACCTTCCCCCTTTGTTCAGTTTGGAGGCAAAATACGCCTGATACTCCATTTTTTCAAGGTAAAAAAAAGGAAACCCTCGATATCTCGCCTCTCAATTGACGCAGGAAGCTTATTTTTTAATATATTATGCAGCTTATGTAGTTTTGTGTTTTTAACTCCTCAGCACTCCTTCCTGTGAATTTGGGCACAACTGAATTTCAGAAAGCATATGTCAAAAATCTCAAAATCCAAATTTTTAGTCAAATTTTGACCAATTTTCAAAGATAATAAATTAAAAACAAATTTTTAAAAATTTGAAAAAATCAAAAAATAAACATTACTGCCCAAAAAAACTTTGGCTATGACCTTCTTTATAGTATCTTTTTGATGTTTGGTTAGGTTTCAACTTGACACCTTCAAGTGCTATTTTACCCAAACTTCAATTTTCCATGCAAAGAGTGGAGAGTTGAAACAGCCTGAAGATGTCAGGTCGAAACGTCGCTTCAAAATTTTTCTACCACGAGAATATTATTAGAGAAGGTCATATACATACATGTTTTAGCAGTTGAAGAATATTTTTAGGTTTTTTACAAATTTTTAAAAGCTTTACGATTTGCATGAGGCAAAAAAAAATGTAAAATTGATTTTGAGGGTACAGAATGTTCGAGCTTATAAGTCCTTTTTCATGGAATTTTTTGTAAACGAACAATTTCTCAATTTTTAACAAATTTATTTCACAAGATATGAGAAAATACATTTTTCGAGTGTCCCTCAACATGTCCTACATCTGTTTCAATATGGCATATCTCGAAAAAGTTCCTTTACAAGTTTTTGGAAGAACGTAAAAAAATGCAAGCAACAAAATTTTTTAAAAATATGTTTCAAAAAAAATTTTACCAATTTTTTGGAAATTTTTAATTTTTGCATCAGTTTTGTTAGTTGAAAAAATAGAATTAGATGGATTAAATTTTTTACCACTTTTTTAAAAAGTTGTTCACTAACAATTTTGGCCCCACAATTTGCAGATTTCCAAGAAAAAAAAAGAGTTGATCGATTTTTAAAAAAATTTCACTTTTTCTGAAACAGAAACTGGATAGAAACTTAATGGAAACATATTGAAAACGCGATGAAAATGTAACAAAACATAATAAAAACAAAAACGGAAACGTATCTACAACAAAAACTAAACGGAAACGAAACTGATATGTAATAAAAACAGAAACGTAATGGAAGCAAAAACATAACAAATACGGTAACGCAATAGAAACGCAATAGTAACAGAATTGAAACGTAACCGTACCCTGACGAAAACATAACAGTAACGTAACGTAAACGTACCAGTAACATAAGGAAATTACAATAGTAACATAGCAAAAGCTTAACGGCAACATAACGGAAACGTAACGAAAAACTACCATAATGTAACGAAAACTCAAACAAAACGTAAGGAAAATGTAAAGAGAACCGTAACAGTAACATACTAGAGCTGTAACGGAAACGGAATGAAAATAAACCAGAACTGTAGCAAAAGCAAAAGCTTAACGGAAACAAAACTGTAAACATAACAGAAACAGAAATGTAAATGAAACAATGAAAGCTTGATGGGAACATAATACCTAAAAGAAATTTTATGGTAAGGGAATAACCTATACCGGACACAAACAACAAACTGTAACAAAAACAAAACGACAATAGAACAAAAACGATGGAAATAAAAATGTAAAATAGGTGCTTATTCAACTCGGGATCAGATAATGTGATTTTCGATGAGTTTTGAAATGTATTACCCGAGCAAAATAGTTTTTCAGAAAATCGTAAAGAAACGTAAAAAGTGATATTTCTGTTAAAATCTCTGAAAAAAAGGTGGAATAGCAAAAATTCCTCAACAATGATCATTTTCAGTTCAAATATGTATTAATAATTCAATCATAAGAAAAAATTTTCAAAAAAATTTTTGAACTTTTAAGTGAAATTTGCAGTTTTAAAAAATTACGTTAAAGTCCTAAAAATGTTACCACATCATTTTGAGGTCATTTTGCGACTATTGTGACCCCGTCGTTTGCAGATTTTCAACAAAAAAAAAAAAAAGAAGCGAAATGTAACATACCTTAGCATTTTACCTCTCCGTTAAATAATCATCAACGAAACTGAAATGTAGGTAATAGATGTCTCGTCATCGTTTCATTAATTATGCAAAAAATCTAGCCAGGAATCCGAACCCAATAATACTTTGTTGGTAATCTCGCAACGTTGATCGAAATAACATAACTTTTCTAATCAACAAACAATGCAGCGAAACCGAAAAATATATTTCTGATGCGTAACCGTGAAACGGGGTTTCGCTGTGGAACGAATGCTCGCATCGTATACGTATAATGAATATCTTGAGTACTAATACTATGTAGGTAGGACCAGGTACATGTACGTATAGTTCATAGACGTACCTATAGGTACATGTATGTAGATATGCAGCTAGGATATCGAACTGCTGGTATACACATTTAGACTGTACATAGAGGCAGGGACCTCTGTCTAAAGTCGTGAAAACCAATGTTCACGTAGAAGTACTTGAGGAGAACATGGATGAAGTTTATCATAAAATATTCATCGTTCGAGAAAGATGGAAGAGATTTTGTAAAAGGAGCAACGTACGTAGTATGTAATGTACGCATTATAAGACAATGGAATTCGATTCTTAGAGCAGATTAAAAATTCTGAAAATCTTAGCAACATGTTCGTAAACTACCTTTAAGCATTCTTTAGCATACGAGTGCACCTAAATAATAATTTCAAGTAAATATGTATAATATGCAAACCATTTCAGTCAAGACTCCTACTCAAAAATATTTTCATTCGAATATTTTTAATCCGGAGATTTTTTCAAAAGAATATCAATTCTCCTCCGTCACAGGAGCTGCACTCTTTCTGACCTTCTGCAGATTTAGGATAAAAACAACTATTATGCAATAATTCATTAAATACAAACTACTTACTCGCGTACGTATCTCTGAGCTCATCGTAAAAGATGATACATGAAAATCAACTTCTTTGATACGTATTTCGATCATCTACTGTCAATCTAATTCCGTGAATATAAATGAAACGACCTTGCAGCGATCAATTTTCGTCAGCAATAATTTATTACTAGATGTATAAAGTTTTACCCTTAGTTCAATAGTATCCGATGACTTATTATGTAATCGTTATGAATGTGGAAAAAAAATTGATATTCGATCATCTATTAAATTTAAAATATCCAAAACCTTCATCTTACATAATTTTATAGAATGAAGACCTAGTAAGTGTGGTACATATAGATTTTACGACTCGGTATGTATCGTACGTACATACCTCTGGGTACAACACCTAAATATTATTTTATTTTTTAAATAAAAATTAATTTTATTGGACGTCGAATTAAACGATATAATTAATAATAAAAAACACAAAATACCTGCGTATATCTTTTAAACCAGTCGACGACGTTTAGAATTTCTAGCAGCTGTGCACTTATTTTTAATGTATCTAGTAAATTTCTCCGATATTACGACCTTTATTTATTTTATTCGTCTTCGACCTCGGTCTGAGAAACATATTGGCACGTGTTTTGTTAACTTTATTTAATACTAAAACGAGATCAAAACGCAAATTTCTCGGTGAATTTAATTTTCAGTGACTCATTCAATTTAACATATGCAAAAATAGATACCTAGGTACATTTAATGTAACTTCGAGATTCGTGTAAATAAATAATACCTAAGAAATAATAAAAAAAAAAACATGAAAAATGATGAAGCTGTTCTACATTTACCTCGCCAACGGACGTTAAATTACTCGTGAAAACACTCGTTGTACGTGTTAGAGGCGAAAAAATACAAGTAACTTAACATGGATGTTTTTGTTGTTTCCTTATGCATACAAAATCATTACGAGGATAAAATACCTACATAATAAGGTACAACTAGGTACCTAGAGTATACCTATACGAAGACGAAATAATTAAGGTGGTTTCTGCAGGTATAGTTAAAAGTGTATAAGTATTACGCGTAAGCTGGTAGGTACCTATCTGCTGGACGTGGTAAAATGAGCGTAACAGGTGACTAAAGATCTGGCTTATTTCGATGACCAACGTGATATACTTAGGCGAGAGGTAGGTATTATTTAAGTACCAACATTAAACATCATTAGGACCGGACGACGATAATCGAGAGACGACTATTTGATACAATTACACCAATTTCACGTGCATGGAAGCTGTTCCATTAATCTTGTTGATTTATGCGCTTTCGTTGGCCTTTCCCCCCCCCCATTCATTCATTCTATCGTTCATTCATTCAATTCTTTTCTTTTCTTGAAGTCTTAATTATTATCGCACTATTTTGGAACGTGTTGAATGAACAATTAATTACAAGTCGAACGTGGAATGTATAATGTGTCCCGAGCATGTTACTTATTTCATTATATAAGTCGGTAAATAAGTAGGTACCTCTAACTATTTCTATACGACGATTGATGAAATGATGGTTCTTACGGTATTGAGGTTTAAATCGAATAAGATTTATGTATGCAATTGTACGTATTACATAGATTCTATACAGTATATATGTAGATAGAAGGTGTTCGAGATGACGTGAAGGTATCGTATAATTACCTGGCATTTCGCTTCTGGATCTGGATACATTTTACCAGACCTATCGCAAACAAACGATGTAAAAGGAATATCAGTTAGCGAAGGAAAATCTGGAATGTATCCTCTGTTTCGTTCGGTATCGTAGCCTAAACCGTTGTAATATATTTCTGGTACATAGGAACCCCATATTGATGATGGCCATTGCTATAAAAACATAATAAATAACCAATACTTAGGTAAAGATGTATACGACAAGAATTTTACTCTGGTAATTCTACGTCGAAGATTAAACTGTTTAGAAAATTAACAAACAAGTCAGGGTGATTTTTAATACGTGTACATAGTTTAAGTTTTACATCGCAGACGGATTAAATATTAAAAATTGGCTCGTATTTATAAAATTCGTTCCTTGTGTATGTTTTATTTTCGGTTCTAAACCTGCTTTTCGAGATTGATTAGATATTAAGACGATACAAAAAAAAATAGGATTTTTTAATTTGGCTGATTTTTAATCAAGTTGCATGCTTGATTACACCAACATTGAGTTGAAATTCCTTCAAATGAGATTTTAACCAGCGAAAATCATTTAGGAGAATGCTGTGAGCTTCACTTCTTACTTATCTTAGTCGTTATCCAATTTTTGATAATTTTCAAAAATTTTCAGCCGTTTTTCAACATGTTTTCATGACTTTTGATCAATTTTTTGAACTTTTTTACCCATTTTTATCAAATTTTTACTTAATTATCGATGAATTTTAACGATTTTTTTTTTCATATTTTTGGTCAATTTTCACCCATTTTCCAATATTTTTCATGATTTGTGATCAATTTTTCACAGTTTTTTGCCTTTTTTGTCAAATTTTTACCCAACTTTTAATATTTTTTAACGATTATTTTTCACAATTTATGTAAATTTTAATCTATTTTTTTTCAAATTTTTTGCATTTTATACGCATTTTTGTGAATTTTTTATCCAACTTTCGATGATTTTCAACAGTTTTTTAGTCCGATTTTCCATGTCATATTGTCAGTTATCAAAGCAAACCAGGCAATTACAGTCTATCGACCTGTAGCGGGTGAGGGGGGATTATAAATTAAGTCCGTTATGCAGTCCTAGAAGACCATTTCGACTATTTTTGTTCATGTCAGATATTTGTTTTTATTTTAATTATTCACATTTTTTCACATTTTTTGATTAATTTTCTGCGATTTTTATTCATTTTATAAAATTTTTACTCAAATTTTTGATTATTTTTAACAATATTTTTCTTATTTTAGGCCAATTTTTAACAAATTTTCTTGATTTTTTATCCATTTTCTGTAAATTTTATCCACTTTTATCATATTTTTATAAAATATATGATGACTTTCACACATTTTTACATGATTTTTGATCAATTTTCTGCTATTTTTACTCATTATTTAATTAAATTAAAACATTTTTTTTTGATTTTCAACAATTTTTTTTTCATAACCCAGGTTAATTTTTATTCATTTTCCAACATTTTAGAATGATTTTTGATAAATTTTCTGCATTTTTTGAACACTGTTGTGAATTTTTTTACACAATTTTCAATAATGTTTTACAACTTTTTCCTAATTTCAGTTATTTTTCGTCAATTTTTGTTCATTTTTATCAAATTTTTATTGGAATTTCGATGATTTTTTAACGACTTTTTTTTATATTTTAGGCCCGTTTTCAACAATTTTTTCTTAACTTTTGATCTATTTTATACTTCTTTCACCCAATTTTAACTTGTTTTTATAATTTTTGATCAATTTTCTGCGATCTTTCCCAATTTTTACCTAATTTTTAAAATTTACTTATCACTTTCCACTTAATTCTTTTTAATGATTTAGGTCAATTTTCAACATTTTTTCTCGATTTCAGATAATTTTTTTGCATATTTTTAATATTTTTGTGGATTTTTTACCCAATTTTCCATGATTTTCAACGATTTTTGTCATGGATATGATTTCGGGCTGCAAATCAGTTTGTGAAAACGTAACGTTTGATTTGAAGTTATTGATCAACAACTCAAGATGAAAGATGATTACATATGAATGATTTTTGCACTTAACGTTAAAATTTAAATAAAAATAATAAAATCATCAAAAAAATATAAAAAATATAAAAATTACAAAATTAAAAAATTTAAACAATGAAAACATGTTGAAAAATAAAACAAATTAAAAAAATTAAAAAGAAATTGAACAAATCAAAAAATTTACTCAATCTGAAATTTTTATTAAAAATTTGTGATGGTAGATGATTGTATGATTTTTACTTTTCTTGATTTTTGATAAATTTTCTGCAGTTTTTACCCAATTTTATAAAATTTTCATGTTTTTTATCATAATTTAGTTCAATTTTCACCCATTTTCAACATTTTTCCATGATTTTTGATCAATTTTCAATGAATTTCAACGATTTTTTTTCATAATTTCTGTCAATTTTCATTCATTTTTGAACATTTTTCGATGCATGATCTAAAATTTTCCCTCGAACGGGAAAAATGCGTTAATTTTTTTTTGCAAGTAGGCTTTGTTAAGATTAAAATTAATAAAATTTAAAGAAAATATGACGTGTGCAAAAATTTTGCAAAATATCAAGAATGATGGCCAAAAAATGAGCTTTGAATGGCATGTTCTTCAAAAACGATATTTCAATGTTTTAAATTTTCTCGAAAATATTTAAGAGGCTAGTTCAGCTCTTGGAGGGAAGCTTGAACTCCCTCATGCACTCCTATCTCCGCCTATGGCAATATTTCAAAAGTCGTTTTTCACGTTTTTTGAATTTTGTTAAAAATTTTAAAAATGCCATCTTGCAAAAAAAATTCTTTAAAATGAGCACAGCTCATCCAGACTTTGAAATACAATTTTTAATTTTTATCCCTTTTTTTTAACCCATACCAGGTATTGTATTTTTGTACATTGGAGAATCCCTTAAAAGGTGGAAAACAAAGAGAGGAAATTTCGAGTGGTATTGCTCGACCTCGACCCATGGTACTAATTTATGAAAAGAAATTGTAAAAAAAAAACGTGAAAAAGGCGCACTCTTTAAATTTGCGTAGGATTCGAAAAATGTAGGAATGAAATCAACTTTTGTAGGTTTTTCTTATTTCCAATTACCGATTGGTGAGTAATAAATTATTCATCAGGCCAAAGAAGAAGAAAATTATAACCTCTGGGAACGTGAGTTTGTAATTTAAGTTAGAATCGCCTTTTTTGGATAGGAACCCCTATACCACGAATACAAATAACAATAAATTAATAATAGGTATGAAAATTGTTGTTAACCTGATAATCCGTTATAATGGAATTATGATTCAGTCGATCGCTATACCAAGGATTCCTATCCTTGAATAATTTACTATAACTTAATCTAGCTGGAATCTGAAGCGAATTTCCAGGTTTTGGTCTAAAAGGTGGTAAAACTTCAGCGTGGCCGTAATAAGGCGGCTGTATCACATACGTCGACTCGATCTCATTCTCGAACGAGGGATATCGACCTTCCGAGGGCGTATAACGTCCGTCGGGCGTTTGCTTTAATCTTATGATATGGCGAGAAATGTCTGGGTCAGTTCTGTGATCTTGATAATGCGATTCGCGAGGCCTCTGTTCAAATAATATTCCATCCGGGATCGAAATACCTTCTTTATTCAAACGATTCAACGCAAGCCTATCCACTTGAAAAGCACTATCTGGTATTTTTCCTCCTCTGTGGGGTAAAAGCTGTTCACGAAAGAGTTGCCGTTTCGTCTGCAAAAATATTGAAGAAATTTAGCATTTATGCAGGAATTCGATACACATTTTTTGTACATAGTAAATGAGATATCTACATAATATAAAATAATATAGTGTACATTTTTTTTATTTCTTTTTTTAATGTCGACAACGTGTTCAGAATTATTATTTATTCAATGTAGATTGTATGTATGTATGGTTTTATCTACGCGAGTAGGCGCAATATAAAGCTATTGTTAGAATCTAAAGACGTGTTTTGGTTTTAATTTACATTGTTTATCGAAGTGTGGGATTCTTTTGCATGATGATTTCCCGATAGGTACCTGTACGTATTGCTGAGGGATTAATTCGTGGTTGAAGTTTTCAAATTAATTGAATTAAAAGTATCAGGTGTTGAAGAATTTGATGCATTGATTTGTTTTCATCGGACATGTATCAGAAGAGCAGAGCAAAATTTTATACTTTTGAAAAAACGTGTAGATAATGATCTAACGGATGATTATAAAACTGACGTTTGAAAAAAATTATCAGCTGGAAATTTGAACGAATGCGTAATATGGGAGGATAATTTACAAACAATAAATTGTATGGTGAAACTAAAAAATGAAAATAGCATTAATTTAAATTGACCTTCTCAGAAGAATTAATGAAATTTAGAGTTGACCATCATTAGAGGACCATCAATAGTAAACCATCTTGATCTGGACTGTCAACAGTGGATCGCCAATAATTGACCATCAATATCCGGACTACCAACACTTCGATGGCCAACTTGAATGTTAAGTATAAAATGCTAAGAAAATTTTCAAAATTCTTTATGCTATCAGTTCCTTGGTCCAGTAGAAGTTGAAGTCTTACTGAAGTTATATGACTTTTAAAAAATTCGCGATTTCTGTCCAACATTTGGAATTTTTAAAATTGTTTAGCATTTTTTTTGTAACATGACCATTAATGCTTAGGTTATCAAAATGCAGGCTATTAAAATCAGAACAATCCGGATTTTGACTATCCAGATTTTGATGGTCCACTGTTGATGGTCAACTGCTGGTGGTCAACTGTAAAGTGCGCTATTAAACATCTCTCAAAGTTGATTATTTTTTTGGAAAATACATACGATGAAAAAATCTAATTTTTTAGAATTCTATTTACCTTTTGTTCAGGCATAATTATTTATTTATACTCTTTATAACTATTTACCAATGTTAAAATTTGTAAAAATAGAATTTTTGATATCATGATTACATGTTCGAAAAAATTTTATGTCTCACCCACCATCCAAGGAATATTTTGATCCCCCACCTTTAGAATTTTTGGCCACACCATTTATTGCAGTTGAATATTCATATGCGACTAAATATCTCTTTAAAAGTGTGTAATTTTGTGCCATGGGAAAAATGGACCTACTAATAGTTTATTTGCTCCTTCTGAAAAAAATACCCTGATGTAGGTAAGTTATGAAGTTTTCATTTGAAAAATTGAAAATAGAATGAAATTTTTTATTTAAAAATAGAAAATGTATGAAACGTTTATGTAAAAAAATTGCAAAAAGAAATAAAATCCTCATTGAAAAATTTGAAAAATAAATGGAATTATATTGATTAAAAAAATTGGAAAATTAACAAAAATTTTAATTCTTTATTAAAAATTAAAATAAAATGAAATTTCCATTAAAAATTTGAAAAAAGAATGTAAATGCCAAGGAAAAATGTAGAAAAAAATGCTTCTATTTTCATTTTAAAAAATAAAAAAATAAACGATTTTTTATGAAAAAAAAATGAAGAAAATGTGAAATTACCATTGAAAATATTGAAATGGAAAGCCCGAGAAATATTTCTTTAAGCAACTAAAAAAATGGTATCTTTGTTGGAAAATAATTTGAAAAATGATTAATTGAAAAATAAATGAACTTTTAACCGAAAAAATTTTAAAATGGATGAAATTTTCATTTAAAAAGTTAAAAAAAATAGAAATGAATAAAATGTTATAGAACAAATAAAATAAAAATAAAATTTATTTCTATTAACAAATTGAAAACCCAATAAAAATTTTACAAAAAAATTAAAAAATGTATGAAAGAAGAATTTCCAACGAATTTCTTTCTGAAATGAAAGATAGAATGACGCCCGAATGAAGCGAGGGAAACATTTTTCTGAAATATTAGGAATAGAAGGTCAAAAAACGATGCTCTAGTGCATCGATAAATTCTAAATGCCAAATTTTATTACATGTTAAGATCGATTCATTCCACAAAAAGGTACGCTTCAAATTTATTTTTCAAAAAAATTTCTAAGAAAGCCAAAGCCCAAAAGTTCCCTCCCTTGGATGTGACTTTACTCTCATGTAAGTCAAGTACCAACCAGTTTTGATACAAGCCTCCTCTCAATATCTAAATATTTTCATCTGTATTTCAAC
>FIZR01018919.1:0-27057 GCA_900060175.1 Ferrisia virgata
TTTTTCCCCCCCCCCCCCCCCCCGGTGACGAGATAAAAAAAATTGCGAATACGCTTAAAAATCATCTTTCAGCACAGTGTCTAAATACCATGAATAGTATCTTAAAAAATTTTAATTCTGAGACCCCAAGACAAATCGTCCTCCTTTGCCTGCTATATCCTTTTGGATTTAAGTAAGAAAGGTCGAGTCAAGAAAATTGGCTAATATTCGAACCCAGCGTCCTCGAATTAGTACAAATCGGTTTGTCAATTCATTAAAAAAAATTTTTTTTGAATCTAACCATATTGAAGGGCTGGTATCTGCGTGCAAGGGGGTCGGACAAAAAAATCCGCCGTTATTCAAACTTATCGTCCTCAAATTAGCAAACATCAATATGTCACTTGACTCTTTGAATTTTTTAAATTTCGACCAATATTAAGGATCCTTTTTGAATTGGTTGAAACAAACATAAAAAGTTCTCTTCGTGGTTGTTTTTTTAGGATTTTAAATAGGATCTTTGAACCTTTTCACTCAGCATGAAAAGTTGAACTTTCATCTCTAGAGTTCAACTTTGAGCTTTTAACATTTTAACCATCAATTCTAATCCTCTGTAGGATTATTTACCAAATTACGAAAACAAATTCATTTCCAATTTGGGTCGTTTTTATGTAGAATGGGCCTAAGTGAATTTTGAATTTTCGATTTTTTGTTGTTTTTTTTTTTTTTTGTAAGTTTTAACATGTTGGTACTTTGGAATTGAGAGGAAAAAATTTCATTCCATGTTCCATCCACACAAAACCCGAATATCAGACGATTCAACTTTTTCTATACCCAGTGGAGAAGTTCCTCCTTCCCCGCAAGTTGCGTTGTCGTTGCCAATAAATTCAAGCTTTGGTTGTTGGTTCTAAATAAATATTTATCTGTCTGTAAATCGAAAAATGAATATTGAATCGTCGTCGTTGAAACACCGTGTAAGCATTGCATATTAGTGTATTGTGCGTACATGTGTGCGTGTGTGTGTACATAATGAAAACGTATATAATTTATCTTAATTCTCATTTAACTTAACCATGCGGCTACGCTAGCTCGTCCTAACAAACGAGAATTTAAATCATTATCCAAGGTTAAAAGAATTAACACTTTTTTGAAGCATGTTTGTATTAGGTGTACAGACCGAAACGTTGCCTGTATCGAAATTCGAACTTACCAATATGTAGTATGTAATTGTAAATCTTATAGCATTCTGATTTTTGTCTCGATAAATTTCGATCGAAAATTAATGCTCATCATTGCTCGAATTTTTTTCTACAAAACAACGGATATAAGTACTTTTGGTCTGATTATCACGAGTTTATTGGATGGTACTTTTTCTTTTCGATACTAATGTATAGATGGCTGCAAGAATTTAATTGACGAGACGGCATTGTGTATAGCAGAAGGTGTAAGACAGCAGATACCAATAATGAATTTTGTTCTGTGTGTAATTTCATTATTGCAGCTTTGGAGGGCATGTAGCACGTTAAAATGTAAATGATGAGGAGTCTTCGTAAATATATGTTTTGAATCTGGTGTTTGTCACTCTGCTCTATTATTCATCGGTTTGTTTCTTTGCTTTTTTTTTTTTTTGTTTATCTGAAACATTATGATCAGTTATGGTTTACGTAATATATCTAAATTTTTTCTATGAAGCGATTAATTATCCTCGCTTGATTTTAAAAAACATAAACACAAATTTTAAAAATTATGTGAGTGAAACTTTGAATTTGTTTAGTTATACTCCGTGCCCTTACAACTGATATACAATAAAAACTCATTCTTTTATATTGGAATTCAAAATTTGATGATTTGAAGAGGTGCAGATATTACATTTTGTAAATAAGAAACACTATATGCTTATTGTCTCTTTCCTTTCTATGGATATTGTTATGTATCGAATATACTTATTATACTTGCCTATTACGTAGGTACTAAGTACGTAACTAGGTGTATGGTATTGTCAGATTTATTTAAAAAAAAAAAATACTTTCTTATTTTGTTTTTTTTTTGATTTTGAAAAAATTTCTGTATCAAAGTTTTCAAATCCTTTTCAATTTTTCAACAAGAAGCCATATGGTAGCATAGTTTTCCTTTATGTCTCTATTTTTCATTTTATTTTTATTCATACTTGCCATTTCAATGAAAAGTAATGTCCAAATAATACGATATGAAATTATTCCCATTTTCCAGTTTTCATTTCATTTCATTTTATTTTTAGAAGTATTCTTTTATCATTTTTTTTTTCAATACTGAATTTCATTTGATCAATGTCGCGTTGTACGAAATTTGAATATAAAATGAAGTAGTTGACTCGTAAATTTTATATCATTTTTATTAAGTTACATAAGCGGGTACCTGAAATTCCAAAAATACAATATATTATTATTTGCTAAATTTTTATTATAGTTTCATTTCATTCTTCCATTTCTATGGACGAAATGTGATCAAAAAATTCTAAACAGCAAATAAAAGCAATCGTCTTATTTTTTTGCGCAAAAATTTTCAGCTTATTTTACGAAGACTAAAATCATTTACATGCACAGATACTGACCAAAATCGCTCAAATTCGACCGATAGACTTATATTGACAGTGAACTAAATATACCGGATATTTCGCATTAACCTCATTGTCCTTATACCAGTAATAGGTCAACTCATGAGACTCGTAATGAGTTATATGTATAACAGTAGGGATCCCCAAAAATCGAAGGGGCTGAGATATGCAATTTTCAAAATTACATTTTCACCAAAACCTGCTGCTCGCTTTAAAAATTTACAGAAAAAAATTAGTAACTATGAAAATTCGGTGTTTGCTGTAAAACACAGTATATACTCCCCAGTATGTATGGTATACTAAAATCCAACAGAGTGGATTGAAGTGGTTCGTAGCATATGACAAAATAAACACACAAAAAAAAATATGATTAAAATTTACAACTTTTTTAGTTTTTTGTGAATCACTTTTGAAAAATATGTTATAGTTGTAGCGGAGTTATGCGAGGAACAAATTCGAAAAATATAAAAAACTACGTTTTTGAGGCCATGAGGGGTTGCAATGATGCTGAAAAGTCGAGACCTACAAAAGACAATTTCAGCTTCCTGGCTTGATTAGTAGGAGAGTTATCCGAGGAGAGGACTCGAAATTTTAGAAAACTCGGTCAAAAAACCAAATTTGAGTGCTGTACGAGAGATCAATGGGATATGTTAAATTGAAACACCCAAGAGGCATATTCGTGTCTTCTACATAGTCTACATACCAAATTTCAACTTCCTAGATTAATATAGAAAGGAGATAAGGGAAAAACAGCCTTTTTTCAAGATCAGAAAGAGGAAAAACCTTCATATCTGCCCTTCTAATTGATGTAGGAGCTGATTTTTGAATAAATTATACGACTGTATACTGCTCATCGATTGGCTCAAAAAGAAATAATTTTTACGATTTTAGCCTGTCACTACCTCTTCCGCCAAATCAAAGCATAATTGTATTTTGATCTGAAGCCAACTCCACTACAGAGTATCAAATAACACTCCAATAATCAAAGCCTATTCCGCAAATTCGATCGAACAAATAATCTTTTCATTTCAGGGGAAAAAATAAATAAATATCTGACATGGTCAAAAATAGTAATAATGGTATTCTAAGACCCCACATTGGATTTTTATAAAGCAAGGAGTATAAGTGGACTACTGTGGTATAAATAATCAACAGTGGGGATGAAGTAGTTTGCCAACTATGACCATGTACGTATGAAAAAATGTAATTAAAATTTTTCAATTTTTTCAGTTTTTTTGTGAATACCTTTTTAAAAATTTATTATAGACTCTCCTCTATTAAAATCCTTAAAATAAGTATGAGTAACCCCCCCTCCACTCACACACACACACACACACACGCACTCAATAGTCCGAACAGAAACTCAGAAGAATTGCTTTCCAGTAGAGAAAGCAATATATCGAATGTTAAAAAATTCAAAATCGTGGAATTTTTAAGAAAAAATTGATTTTCAAAATTTTACATGTTTTTCTTCATTGTGAAATAATTTTTAGTGAGCGAGGTTAATGAGTAACTTCCGGTACTTATATGAATGGAGACGATTATGCTAACATTTGGACAAGAGGTTGTTGGGGGGGGGGGCAAAAATCGTGAAAATTGTTGATTTTTGAGCCAATCGCATGGCGATCAAAAGTTTTACATGATGAAACATCAGCTTCGTGAGTCAGTCACGAGGGAAAATATAGCCAAGTGGCGGGGGGGGGGGGTATTAATCTTGAAAAAACCCGGGGGGGGGGGTATTAATCTTGAAAAAACCCGATCCTCGCACATCTGCGATCCGAACTGAGCTGGAAGGTTGAAATTTGGTAGTTAGATATTCATCTCGACGTTTTTGATTTTTCAATCCCATTGAATCCCTCCCAGTCTCATCGAAGTAGTTGGTACGCATATCTCTCCTTCTAATTGAGCTACGAGGTTGAAATTTTATTTGTAGATTTAGCAGTGATGTTGGTCAAGTCTGTTGTGGGTTTCGACTATTCACTCCGATATCCACCACTTCATCTACCAGGAGGCTACCATTGAATAAGAAAAAGCATCACAGAATGTTACATTTCGTTATTCCATAAATGGAAAATTTCGTGTTCGTGTATCTCTTTCATTTTACGAAAATCATACCCAAAAAGCCATACGCATTGCAATTTTGTTTTGTATTATTTTTTTCGCGAGGTGTTTCTCGAAAATAATAAACGCATATTTCATGTTGTCATCATATAAGCTAATGCGACCAGGTACTCGTAGTAAATACTTCTGATGGTAAAATTATAAATTTGCATATGCGTTTATGATTATGCGCAGTGCGATGAAATATCAAATTAAAACCATCGAAATAGCTATGTACAGGTGAAATATGTTAGCGATAATGCATATTTTGTTTGCGCAATATAGTATCTATTCTATAGGTCTATACATGGTCGATGGATCGATGAAAACTAGAATAGGATTGTTAAGCTGGAAGGGAGATGGACTTGAAAATTGACGACAATTTAGGACAGTAATTGTACGATTTGTAAAAGAGCAAAAAAAAATAATAATAATAGTTAGACATTGGGAATAGACCGTTAACCCTAAAACTAGATTTTTCTTTTTCTTTGTTACAAAACGAACGACGATTGATGACGGAAAAGTTGAAGAAAGAGAAGGTGAAATGAACGGTTTCTTCTTCTTCTTTTTTTTGTAAACATTGTTAGCCATATTAGACGTGCGGACAATGCCGGTGGTTGTTTTTCTTGTGCTCGCTATTTTGAGAGGACGACTCCACGGCGCCATATTAGCAAACGCGAAGAAATTGTATCGTATCCCACGAGCTGGCCAATAACTTGAAAATTGCAGGGTATGAGGGTGTAAAATCAATGGTTGTTTGATTGGTGTACGATGGCCATCTCCTTTATGTGTTTAGATGTATCTACTAATGCGATAATTATCATTGTATTCTCAAGTTATTGTGAAATTTTCGAGTTCGGTGGTCATTAGTGGTCACCACAGCCGCACCCTTCCGTAAGCAAGTTGGTCAGATCAAATTACACGTTAGGAAAAAGTTCTTGTAGAATCGTTCGGTAGTGGCTGAAAATGAGGTTTTCGCATTTTACGTCTATTATGAACGACGAGAGCAGACCACAAGTGACGTGTATCTATTTATCTTTTTCTTATAAGTACGTACTTGATAGCAGCCAAACTACTTCATTCAAATGAGGTACGGTGGTATAATTTTGGGTAATAGGTGATATTTGAAGAGGTCTATTAGTAATAAGTTCCTTAATATGTTAATATTAAGTAAGGTTTGGAATCAATTAAACGCGCCTACCTGCAATGGTTGATTTTATGTACGAGTAATTGATTAAAACTCAAAAGGTGTATAATTTTCGTCGTACAGTATTACGTTAAATGTTTCGATAAAATGGGAATATGTATTAGGGCTCCTTTGGCGTTCTATTCATTTTATTTAATTATTTCATATTTTTTTGTTGTTATTTGATAATATTGAAATCATTACAAGGTGGTTTCTGTCTTTTGTATCGTGATTAAATTATAATGAACGCGGTTGCTTTGAAATTGGATACGCGTTAGACGATAAAAGTACCTACCTATATTTTGGTATAACTTAATTGAAAAAGCTGTTAAATTTCTTCAAACTTGATGCTAATGGAATGGTTGAGTTTCTGTTGATATTCGATTTACAGTGACTGTAGTTGGAAAGTAGAATGTTGATCGATTTATCTGGCTGAGAAGTTCAGAATTCAGAGCTATTTATGATTTAAAATACTATTGAATAAATATAATTAGTTAACTATGTACTTAAATGTGAAAAAACTCATGATTGGATAAAATTTTGGAAAAATATTCACAAATTTCTTAATTTTAATGTAAATCTATCGACCTAGCCGTGCTCTCCGCATTGTATTTATATTAGCTGATTTTTTTTTTTTTTTTTCGATTTTAGCCAATAACAATTTCAGATTAGGTTGAAAATTCAATTTTTCGAAGGTTGAAAGGGCACCCCCTTTCCCAAATTTGAAGTTGGTGATGTTGGTGTCGTTTTTGCATAAATCGAATCTCCTGAATACGATAATGAAATCAAGTTCAATTATTTAAGGCATTGTTACTGGTGTAAGTTTGGTGGTAACTCTGTATTAAAACAAGGTATTAACTGAGTTCAAATTGTGAATCTGACTTCATTATCGTATTCAGATGGTTTGATTTATGCGAAAACGAAAACGACACCAACATTACCAAACTTGGTGTTGTTCCGAACTTGAAGAAGGGAGCACTCTCGGACCCTGAAATGGGGCCAGGGGTTTTTTCTAACGTTTATTTTTTGCTCGAATCTTTCATTCACACTTTGACTCTTTAACCTCCGCGTACCCGTGCACACAATTTGGCAATTATGTTCATTAAATAAAATATTTAACTGGCATAATTTGATTTGAAATTTTACGCTGAATAACTTTATCTCTATTCATTTTCAGCGTATTAGTCATTATTTCTGAGAAAAAAATATAAGCACTTTTCCCTTTTTGGGAAAAATTCTATCCATGTCAACATTTTAACACAAAATGCAAAAATCATTCGTAATCATCTCTTATCGCAAGACTTTAATCAAAACCTTCAAATGAAAAATCAAAAATATTTTTTTCTATTTCTCAATTGCTTTTATTGTTTAATTTTTTTAATTTTTCATTTTTTTTAATAAGCCATTTATATCAACATTTCAGTCATCAATTTTTAAAATTTTTAACTTTTATATTTTTCATTATTTAATTTTGTTTACTTAAATTTTATTGTTTTTTTTTTTCTATTTTTAGTTTTTTAATCTTTTTTACTTTTCAATTTCGTTAATGAAGCATCCGTATCAACATTTCAGTCATCTTTTTTTTTTCAAATTTTTAACATTTATAGTTTTCAATTTTTTGGTGGTTTATTTTTTATTATTTAATTTTTATTTTAAAATTTTATTGTTTTTTCCGTTTTTATTTTTTTATTATTTTTATTCTTTAATATTCTGAATTATTGTTATGTTTTATTTTTTTGTTAATTTTATAATTTTTCAATCTCTTTATTTTTTAATTTTTTTTTAATTTTTCAACTTTTCTAATTACACATTCAAATCAACATTTCAACATTAATTGCAAAAGTCATCAATTTTTTTCGTTTTTCAAATTTTTTTATTTAATAATTTTTTGTATTTTCCAACTTTTCTATATAACATTTCAACATAAACTGCAAAAATTGATTATAATAATCTTTCATCGCGAGTTTTTTTTTATCAAAAATCAAAAACATTACATGAAAAACATCACATAAAAAACGTTACACTTTCAAAAAATGACCACCGGCCCTAAGACATATCCATGTCAAAACGCATTTTAGGCATTTTAAAAATTTTCGAGAACGGCCCAAACCCCTCAAAAGAACTTGAAAAAAAATTCTAAAAATTGTACTCGTTAAAACGCTTTTTTGATGAAAAAAAATGTTATGTACTTTCCTAAGGTTAGAAGCTGCAAAAATTAAAAGTTTTCTTTTGTAAATTTCTCCTCCCCTCGGGGTGGAAAATTTTGAAAAAATACGATTTATCCTTAAATACACGTGAGTACAGAATTTTTTTTTCAAAAAAAGTATTTTTTCGATATTCTAAGCGGGGGGGGGGGGGGGGGGGACGGGGGAAATCTTCTTAAAGATGCCCAAAAAAAAAAGTTTTTTTTTTAATTTTTAAGGGGGGGGGGGGGGAGGGTGAGACGGGGAAAATCTTCTTAAAGATGCCCAATGATGTTTTGTGGAATTTTGAAAATCCAAGATTGAGGGAATTTCGCGTATTCTTATACAGGAATACCCTTTAAAATTCTTTGATTTTATCTGATGTCGAGGATATGTAGTTAACGTGGTTATTTTTTTTTTTAATTTGCTCGATCCAAACCTGTTTTAGCTATGCTCAAAAGTGGGTACCTATCACAAAGTTACAAAATTGACTCATGAATTAAAAAGTCGGAAATACGTCGTTTATGCCGTAATTTTGGGCCGTAGCACTCGAATCTTTCAACAGTTTTGATCCAACTCGATTTTTTGGCTTAAAACGCTCAACTGAAAGTTTGCTGGGTTATCAATTTTGAAATGGAAAAAGTTTCCGATGAAAAAACTAACCCGAAATTCGTATTCGGCGTTTAAATTGAATTTAAACAAGCGATTTTGCATTTTTCGAAAAAAAAAAACAATTAAAAAACCTATCAACTGAAATATGGACACAAAAATATTTTTTAGCTCAGAGAAGTGGATTTGAGCCGTAATAGTTGCACAGTTTTGCATAGCAATGCTGCCAATGTCATTATTCCATAAAAGTTGAATATATCTATCTATCTATTGCCCTTTTTCATGACAAAATTTCGCAATTCATTATCTCAAAATCGTTTTGTAAGATTATGCGAAACTATGAAACTATTTCACCCTAATTCCTTTTCATTGGGGGTTGTAAATAACTAAAAAGTATGTTTTTTCTGAAAAGAATCCTTGAACACCCATGGCTCCACTCACCTTCCAATTCTGTACGGCAGGTTTTAAAACTCAGTTAATCACTGAGTTTTGTTAAAATCCGAGGATAATTTTGTCTTTGAAGTTGATTTATGAAATATTCATGAGATCGATCAAAAATATCAACAGTATATTTTAGATAGCGCATTCAGTTTAGAGTAGAACAGCGGCATTGTTAAGGCCAGCCATGAATTTATGATTTTTTTTTATATTTACATTACTAAACAGACGCCCCAAGGCTATGGGTGGATAACAATGTTAAATTTGCCCCCGAACAATTTCGGGCTGATACTTGGATGGTAGTTAGGTACTATTGAGAAACATCCCTCACCAAAGTTTTAGCCCCTCAACTCTACCGGTTTCCAGGGGGGGGGGTGGTTCTAAATGAAAATCGAGTAAACATTTTCTTTGAAGATGCTAATTGATCGATTTGCGCAATTTTTTGATATGTTTTAGACATATATATGAGGGGCATCTCTGAAAAAATCAACACACTCCTTTCCCTCATACTGCCTTCCCGTGCCCTTTTGAAAGTTTTATTAATTTTTTTTATATGGATGATAGCTTCGTTCAGTTTTGAAGTTACGTTTTTCAGATGTATATTAGATCCCTTCATAACATATATATATTTTTTTTAATTTTAGCTCGGGTGCGCCATAGCCAAAATTTGAAAAAACTCGAAATAATAGGCTAAAATGGAGGAAAAATATTCGAAAAATTTTTTCATCGGAGGAAAATTTTCATAAGTTCCAATAATTTGTGTTCAGATACGTAGTAAACGATATCGGAGAAGTGAAAGATTCCCGGAGACTCCTATTCTACTCATAACCCCACCCCCCTCCCCCCAACAGCAATCTCTCAAAGGCTATTCGCGGAGTGGCACTGTTGGTGTCGTTTTCATATGTTTCGAAGCTCCTGAATACGAATTTAAAGTCGAATTCGCAGTAAGTACCTAATCCATCAGCGGTAATGAAATTACTGATTTTCCGCATCAAGAGGAAATGAATTAAAAATTATCCCAACTATTTCGTATTAGCTGAAACGAGCTAATTTGTATCTATTTGAAATGTCAGATGAAGGCGGTAACATCAATATGTATGAAACATGTAGTAGAAAAATCGAATATTTCGAAATTGCAGTGAAAAAATACACTTTTATGCCGAGATTCCCGGCAAATAAGGTACTTATTGCGAATTCAACTTTAAATTCGTGTTCAGGAGCGTTGAAACATGTGGAAACGACACCAATATTGCTATTCTGCGAATAGCCTTTGGGAGGTTGATGTTGAGGGGGGGGGCTTAGGCTAGTTTGGAAGTTTTCCCAATAAAAGGCGATTTATTTGGGGCGGTTAACAATTTTTTGATCATTACGAGCGACTTAGGTAGCAAAAAAATGAAGAAATATTCTTCTTACCTATCTACTGCTGGCAAATTATCGTATTCACAAATGTTGAAGTTGATGAATTGCTGCTGCTTATTCATGATGAGGAATTCATGTATTATAAACCGTGAGGTATTGCGTATTTGGATCTCGTATAACATCGATTCTAAAACTACTCATATATTTGGTTAGTTGACTTTCGCCTTTCGGAAGGTTATTTATTTACCTATTTGAAATTTTACTCCATTATTAACCATTTGATAATCCTGTGAACGTATTTTATAGCTGATTAATTCTGATTAAATTCGTTTACGGATTTGTAAACTTGATTTTAACTTGAAATACATGTTTCATATTATGGAAATAATGATAATGCGCCTAGTACTAACTCTACTCCCTCTCTTTACTTTATTCACCCATAACAAAGCACATCTGATGCACCGAATAGATTGCGCGAACGTTAGCTCCTCAGCAAACGAATGAAAATCCGAATATGTTAACATTGTTGAAGGTTTTTCACGTCTGAAGTTTGTGCATCGGCGTATAAGCTCGTGTATTTATTTTCACCACCATCACCACCACCAACACTTGTGGCATGTTGAGAGCTATCTTGTACGACCTGTTGGTTCACTTGTTGATTTGACGAGTGGTAGCCGTTTTTCAGAAGCGCAGATAGTTGACCCGACGACGGTTGATGGTATAAATAATGAAGGGTGGTGTAACCCTCGCTCACCTTGCCGATTACCAGCCTATGTAATAAAGGCTGACGTGAAGTAGATTACTGCGTAATGTATCTGAGCCGACTTCAGATCGTACGTTTCGTCTGTGTAACGCATTTTTGTAAATAAAAATACAATGTACCTTTGTAGGGGTATCGAATACGAAAGAATATTGGTGTCGTTTCTCCGTATAAAGCGAAATGCTAAATGTGCTGGTGATTAAAAATTCATACTTGTTGGTTACTTTGTCTTATCACTGGTATAGGTACCTTGGCTATATCTACAATAACGGCTCAAAACATGCTCACGATTATCACCACTTTGAAAAAATTAAATCAGCGAGGTATCGAACCGTGAAATATCGCGCTATAGCGTTGAAAAAGTTGATAATAGATACAATAAAGTGGTTTCCTGCCCAAGTATGAACACGTGCTGGTAGAGTTTTCTTTTGTTACCTACTTAATGGCTTTGACGTAGGATTTACATTTGGGTCATGTTATTAAATCTTGAAAATAGACTCGCCATTAGTGAGTATTATTGTTTACTTACAATGAATTGATAAGAAGAAATGATTTTCTAATTGGAAGTTGAATATCTGCAAAGCTGCAAGTAAGAAGTTTTTTGTACACGTTTGTAAAAAAACGTTCGAGAAAGTTTTACTTATCTGGTAAGATTTTAGGTGAAAGAGCCATATCTATGTAGGTAGGTACGAACTTCCGTACTTATGTTTCAATTTAAAAAATACATTATACCTACTTTGTAATTCGACCGAATTACTTTTTAAATGCAAAAACAAGTAAAATATTATACATTAATTCTTTATAACTTGCCTGTTTCTGAAAAGAAAAACAGTCTGAGAATTTTATAATTTCAACTTTTTTTTTCTCTTGTCTGTTTTCTAAAAAAACGAAAATTTGTGTCTTTCAAGTGGTTCTTTAACATTGTATATTATGATATTGTTGAACATGATTTTCTCCAAGATTGTTCCCCAAAGAATTTCAAAAGCTGAAAGTATTTTTTTTAAGGAGTAAAATTCTTAATAACTTTGGAATTTTTGTTCGTTTCTCGTACATTTTACGACGTTTATGACGACGATGACGATAAGAGTAGAGAAAATATTTTGAATGTTTTTCTTTGCGATTCTGCGCTACAGAAATGATGGAATGAGGGAATGTATAAAGGAAAGAAAAGTAAACATGTATGCGTATACCTAGTTAATGGAAAATCTGAACTCGACGAATTTCATGTTTTAAAATAATAAAAATTACATTATTCGTGTTATGAATTGAAAATACGAGATGAAGAAATATTTAGAAAATTGTTATATTCTTTCATCAATCGATATATGAACTTTTATTTTATATGAACGTAGAAGGTGTATGATAACATTCATATATGTATATAATTTCATTAAATTATAATGTACATATTAAATACTTATCAATTCTTAAAAAACTAAATCTCATATAAAATATATGTAACTAATAATTATATTTTATTTTGCATCATTGCATCGTGTTTGTTTGTTAAATAATCGATTAATTAACAATTTTCCTCTCATTTTGTTTGTTTTAGGTGAGTAGCAGGTATATTTATTGAAGTGTGTAAAAAGAAGAAAATTAAGACGATACGCGTTGGTATGTAACTAGTAACTACTATGTACTCCATCGCATTATTTAATTGCTAAGTTCAGTGTTTTAAATAAGAATAATAAGATATAATATGGAACATGACGCGACATGAAGCAAACATATTATACTCGTACATTTGTTGGGGTGAAGTGGAAAAAAAACATACCTACTTGACTCGAATTTCGACCAAACTTACCAAAGTGGTTAATTGAATTTGAGTTGAAAGCCCGCTGTACGATATTTGTGTTCTTAGCTCAAATGTGGATGAAGCTATCGGTCCTCAGAGTACCAGATTTTCGAAAATTGTGATTTTTATACAATATGGCTATGATCACGAGGTTAAAAAGGTGCGATTTGAGTTCCTGCCTCTTCCTAAACTCTGTCTCAGTCAAGTGTGTAAATTTAACATTCGTAAGCAAGGAAATGCATCAAGTTGCAATTAGAAAGACATATATTTCTTGCTTTTCTTCTCACCATTGTATGAATATCTACCGTTTCCTCCTCCCCTCCCTTATTACCAAAATCGTTATCACGTAATTGCGATTCGATGCGAGATCACTTTTTGTCTTCTATTGGACAACTGAAAAGTTAAGGATCCTAAAAACCTAAATTTTCCATTTTTGAAAAAAAAAAGTACAATAAAGGAGTCTTTAAGTATTTGGAATATACGTCCATAAAATTTTTGTAGCATAAAAATTAACCCAGCGTCAAAATAGTTTGGATTGTTTTGGATAGCAACGATACCATCTTGCGACCCAATGTTAATACCTTAAATTGTGAAATTTTGTCTAAATAAAGGGCAACCCGCAACAAATATAGTTTTTTGAATTTCTTTTTAAACCTGATTTTCTATGTTATATTGTCGATGAAAACTAGGCTATTACGGTCTATCAACGTATGGAAAATGAGGGGAGGGGGTGAATGTATTAACAAAACATGTTTTGGGATCCTAGAAGGCCGTTATGAATATTTTTGCGATGTCAGATATTTATTTTAATTGTATATATCTCCCCCCCCCCCGGAAACTAAAAATCATTTGCTCAGCTCTATACTGCCCAAAATTGGTCAAATGTAAGAAATTTTTTAGTGTGGGGATGACCTCGGGTAAAAATTCAGTTTTGCCCAAATTTGGGGGAGCGGGTGCTGAGTAGCTAAAATTGTAAAAATTGTTCCTTTTTGAGTCAATCAACAGACAATCCAAAGTTGTATAACATATCCGAAAATCAACCTCCCAAGCTGGTTAGAACGGCAGATATGAGGGTTTCTCTTTTTTGACTTTGAAAACCGACTGTTCCTCCCCTGTGTCCTCTCCAAATTGAGCTGGGAAGTTGAAATTTGGTATGTAGACTTGGTAGGACTCATAGATGTGTGTTTTGTGGTTTCAATTATCTTTTACTTTTTTTAATATGTAAAGTGAATTTTTGAGCAGTTTCCTATCATTATTTACGCGTTAAAAGCGAGCAAATGAAATTGAAGAAATTTTTATTTCAATTTTCTACGTATCTTATGATGTAGAATGAAATTTTTAACGATTTTCCCAATATTTTACATCTTTGAAGCAGAAAATCGATCTTTTTGTAAGGATTTTTTTCTAATTTTAATTTTGTATTTTGAGCTGTGAAATGATATTTTTTTCGTAATTTTATATCTTAAAATACAAATTTTTTGAAAAGTTTTTCCAGTTTTTAAAGATTTTATTTTAATTTCCCATGTTTGTCTTTGTGGGGGAAAAAAATACGTAAAAAGGTCGAAAATTTTACGAAATTTTAACCATGAGAAGGCAAAGAATGAGCGTTTTAACGTGTTTCAAAGTTTTTGATGGTGAATTTTACTTTTTTCTCCACTCACTTGCGTAGGAAAAATTGCTTGTAGCAAAGATTTTGAATATACCCCCCCTCCCTGCTCGTATTTACGCCACCGACCCTCATTACACTCCTCTCTACGTGAATCGTGAATCTGTGTAGACTTTTATAATTCGTTTAAAACAGTAATAAATACTTTCTGATAAATGCGGGGAAAGGCACATCTCGAACCAATATTAAATTTACATACCAAATTCCAACTTCCTAGCACAATTTGGAGGAGAGTTATGCGAGGGACAAACTCAAAAAATAAGAAAACCTCGACCAAAAATCTACATTTTTGGGGCTGTAAGAAGGTACAATGAGTCTGAAAAGTCGAAACCCGTTAAAGGCATATCTATAGCCCCTAACAAGTCTACATACCAAATTTGAACTTCCAAGCTCAATTTGGAGGGGAGATATGAAGGCATACCTCCCCTCACCCCCCGCCATATTTCCCTTTCTAATTGACCCAGGTGGTTGACGTTATGGTATATCATACAACTTTGAATTCTCTATCGATTAGCTTAAAAAGAAACAATGTTTGTGGTTTTGATCCTTCAGCACCCCGTTCTTCGAATTTGAGCAAAACTGAATTTTTACCCGAGGTCGTTCCCACTCATGAGCCTATTAACCAAATTTGCGTGATTTTGGTCTGTATCGAGTGGAGTAAATGATTTTAGTCGGGGGGGAAGGGCGGATTGAATAAAAAAATAAAATAAAATATCTGACATGGTCGAAAATGGTCGTAATGCACTTATAGTACCCCAAAACGGATCTTGTTGATATCCACCTCTCATTCTACGTTGATTGATAGACCTTCGTAGACTAGTTTTCATTGACGATATGACATAGAAAATTATGCTAAAAAGATCATGTAAATTGGAAACACAGGAAGAAAAAATTTAAGGGAGAGAGACATTGGAACAATTACAGAAAAAATTCTAGAGAAACTAAATTTATGACAGTAATGAGCGAATGTGGGGCATTGATATTAATACAGTTGGGCTCATCTTGCCTCTTTTAACCTTCTAAACGAATGTTTTTGAAGAATGGTCGATCAGTCTTCATATTTTCAAGAAGGGATTCAATGGCAGATTGCTTAAAATTTGTCGATCCTTATTACTAAGTGTAATTGAATAAATACCACCTAATACTGAAAATATTCCAGTCGAAAATCAGTAGATTGAATAATAGTTTGCTAATTATTGTGCGGTGAAAAAAAAATTACTCTAAAATTTATGCATCGTCTGTTTGTAAGCCATATGCACGAGTATACTAATGTATAGAACAGTAGTATACGATAAAGCAAAAGAGAGATTGTTATTAGCAATGCATAACCACAACATGTGTAGTTTTATCTGCTTACCGATTTGTGTTAAATCTTCGTATTAATACTTGCTGGTTTCATGTTCACGTTGAGGCGAATACGGGATAATTACGTTGTGAACTAGGTATTAACGCTAGGTTTCCTAGGTATACTTGATAAAATTAGTGTATAAAATGGACTGATAGATTTGCTTTTGTGGTTAAAGGGGTATCGAAGAGGCGGACGTCATGTTATGCTGACCACATGTATGGATAGGGGTAGGTAATGTATACACCTTCGTACAGCTCGTGCCTGCAATATTATTATTTGCAAAGCCGATCTCCTCTTCAGTATTTACTGATAATCGGAAGAATTCGCTTCGTGGTTTAACTGGTTCTTTAAAAAGTAATGGGATATTAATGTTAATTATCGCCGGACGGATATTTACTTGCGTATTTACCATATAAACAAGTTTATTTTCTCTAAACGTGATAGTTGTGCTACTTTTAATGTAAAAAAAAAATATACCCATAAGTATGTGTTGTATGTAGCAATTTGAATGGTGACATGTTTATTGTTTATACGTAGATTCTGCCGCATACAGGTAGCTAACTATCTATACTTATAAATAGATAGTTAGGTTAGGTACCTCTACCTACATAGCACATACTTGATATATACCTACATAATACAGGAGAATCGCCCTTGAAAATCTGGATTTTGTCGATTATACCGAATGTGAGAAAAATATTTTAAAGCCCAAATGCTTTGGGTACTTGAATATTCAATTATGCTGAAAGATTGAAGGCTTAATTGAAAGTGAAAATAGTTTGAATTGAATTTTCTACCTACTGTGACCACGATATTAAGTTGTATTCAAAAATCGACACTAAAAGATGGGTTTGGCTTTATAAATAAGTACGTTAGGTATCTCATGTAGATACTTACGTTAAACGTTGTTTATTTTGGTAATGGCATCATCCATCAATTACACGATGTCAAAGTTGTAACAGTACACTAATTTGATTTATTCAAGCGATTGGAAGTAATTTACTGTACAAACAATTAGCACGGATTCCTGTATATAGTTCGTCCCAGCGAATTGAAAATTTTAATCTTTTCATTTTAACGTTGGGATGTTGAATTCGATTTTGTGTGATGATGAACGTATTAATACAAGTATGGTTTGAAATTTTGAAACAGGCGGTTTATAGCAGAATTCACTTATTGTATATTAGGGTTGATCGAAAAAAAAACGTACTTCGGATTTTGACCAAACTCACGTAGGCGGTTGACTTTGAGTTGAAAAACCACCATACAGAATTTTGTGATCCTAGCTCAAAATGGGGTGGAGCTGTGGGCCTCTCAAGTAGTATCATTTTCGAAAAAAACGCGGTTTTTCGTCATTTTTACCCTCTAAAGTGGTGTAGGACCTCGGTCACAGAGCTGAAAAAGTGCAATTTGAGTTTGTGCGTCTCCTTGTACCCTTTGGCATTTCGATCCGATGCCCCTTACAACCACCTACTAGGGGGTTGAAAAGTTGCCAATCATAAAAATCAACATGCTTCATTTATCAAAAAAAAAAAAAAAAACACCCAATCAAAGGGCTTTTCCCCTCTAAAATGGGTTCAAAAAGTTTTTTCAACGTAGAATAGTGAATTCCAATTGAAATTTTTCGAAAATTTTACGTTACAGGGCAGCCAATCTCCTAGTTCCGAAATCGTTAAAATTATTGCCATAATTATCAAGCAATTTTCGATTTTTACACCTAAAAACCAATTTTTCAATTAGCTGCACTGCAACACAAATTTTTTGAGCAATTTCAATTGGAATTCATTTTTTTACGCTGAAAAAATTTTTTGGACCCATCATCGAGATGAAAAGCCTCATTATTGCGTTTTTTTAAAAAATGAAATATGTCGAATTTTACGATCTGCAATTTTTCAAACCCCTGGTAGGTGGGTATAAGGAAGGGTATTGGATCGAGATACCAATGGTACAGGGAGACGCAGAAATTCAAATCGCACTTTTTCAGCTGTGTGACCGAGGTCCTATACCACTTTTAGGGGATGAAAATGACGAAAATCTGCGTTTTTTTTCGCAAATGACCCCTGTTTGAGGACCCATAGCTCCATCCTCCTTTGAGCTAGGATCACAAAATTTTGCATGGTGGGTTTTCAACTCAAAAGTCAACCACCTATGTGAGTTTGGTCGAAATCCGAGGAAAGTTTTTTTTCGAAATCCACCGTACAGTGCATAAGTAATAGGTATATGAAGCTGCAATATTTTTGTGCTGCGAACAGAATGTTTTTTCAAAAAAAAATACCGAAGATAAATTTGGGTCAAAATTCAGTTTTGCCCTATTTTGGGAGAGTAGGTGCTGAATAGTCAAATACACAAAAATTGTCTCTTTTTAAGCTAATCGATAGAAAATCAAATGTTGTATAGCGTATCCAAAAATCAATCTCCTAAGTCAATTAGGTGGGGAAATATGGGGGTTTAAAAGGAGCCATTGGCCGTTGATAGCATACGTGTAGGCCATTCCTCATTTCTAAATAACTTATCTGGATCTTAATAATTATCATGGAAGAATAAAAAAAAAGCATCGCCTTACGGTAATTCGAAAGCCTCAAGAGGCACATGATGAGATTTATATACCAAATTTCAACTTTCTAGTTCAAATTTGGAAGGAATTATACTAGGAACAAACTTAAAAAATAAGAAAAACTGACTAAAAAACTACCTTATTTGAGACTATGAGAGTATGCAATGAGGCTGAAAAGTCGAAACCCCCAAAAGGCGCATAATATGACCCCTACCAAGTATACATACCAAATTTCAACTTACTAGCTCAATTTAGAGGTGACATAGGGGAGAAATAGTCCTTTTTCAAGGTCAAGAAGAGGGAAAACCCACATATATCCCCTTTTGATTAACCTAGAAAGCGGATTTTTGGATACGTTATACAGCTTTTGATTCTCTGTCGATTATTATGAAAAGGAACAATTTTTACAATTTTTACCCCTCAGCACCCCTCACTCAAATTCGGACATAATTGAATTATGGCTCAAGGTCGTCTCCACTTCAGAATATCAAATCCGCTGCCAATCTAAATCTATTTCTCATATTTGATCGATTTTGATCGGTATGGAGCTGAGCAAATGATTTTTAGTTTTGGGAAAATAATAAAAAAATAAAGATAATAATTAATAAACATGCTTGGTAAGTTTTAATATTTTAAACGTAATTGGTATAGTTTTTTCTCCATTTTTTATCCATTGCTTGTCACCTAAACTATTTTTTTCTGTATTTTTACAGCGAAATTGGGTCTTTTACTTTTATTACTTGGACAATTTTTTCACATCGACATTCAAGAGTCAAGGCTTATTTTTTGAATTTTCTTAAACATTTCAACTTAAAATCATAAAATCAACAATTACTATTCTTTTCACCTCTTTTTCACTTTTATTCCCGTCATGAAAAATTGCTTAGCATTTTTTGGCCTGATTTTCTGCATCATATTGTGAATGAAAATCTGGCTATTACAGTCTATCGGCCTGTGGCGGATAAGGCGAGGAGGAGGAATATCAACAGAATTCGTTATTTTTGGCTATGTCAGATTTTTATTTCTATTTTTATTACCTTCCCCCTCTCTCCAAGACGAAGATTATTCACTCTGCTCGATACAGAACAAAATCGCTCCCATTCAGTCAATCAGCTCAGTTTGGTGGCAGATTAGATATATGTATGCGTGGTGATGATGACCTTGGGTCAAAATTCTGTTATGCGCAAATTGAGGGGCGGGGGGATGTTGAAGACCCAAAAGCGCAAAAATTGTTCCTTTTTAAGCCAATCGATAGAGAATCCAGAAAGCAGCTTCATAGGTCAATTAGAATGGTAGATATGAGGGGTTTTCTCCTTTGTGAACTTGAAATAGGGCTGTTCTTTCTCCATCTCCCCCCAAATTGAGCTTGGAAATTGAAATTTGGTATGTAGACTTATTGGAGGGCCGTAGATTTGCCTTTTGGTGGACCTCTCGAATTTTCAGCCACATTACACCCCCTTTTCCTTGCTCAAATTGGAGCGAAACAAGAACGATATTTTTTTTCTTTCTTAATATGCATAGAAAATGTAGGCTCGTGAACGTCGTACTTCGCGCGAGAGTATCGTGAAAAATGTGACACACGATGCGTGGTCAGTTTCTATTTTTTTGATTACGTTGCCTGGCGAATTCCATTATTTTAGAACTTTTATGATATAATGTAGACTGACAAGTTTTCTGGGCAGAAGACAGTGACCATTCGTTTGAAACTTTTTTACAAATTGCCTCTCAGAATTTTTAAAACTCCGCAATTTAGTGAAAAGTTGTTCGTAAATTTCCAAGAAATTTTTTTGTGGTATTAATACTTAGATTAATTTTTAATGTTACAATAGATTCGTTTTTTTATTTAATATTTTTCTTGGGTAAATAAATTTTTAATTGTTTACGAGATAAGAATGGGTACGTAGATTTAGGTGTACTTGAGATTTTGCACCGGTATCTATCGCGTTACACGTGTGCGTGTAAAATACGAGCGACGGTATTGCAAAATTTCAAGTACCTATATGTACATGTGGTAGTGGGTATGTGGGATACCGTGTAATAAAGATAAAATTTCGATGTGAGTATAATTCTGTCGTTGTCGGTTGGTTCGAAATATCAGCATTATAGAAACAAGTCCAATGAAGTGTTTGGTGCTTTTTAAACAATATGTGGATTGTGATGTATTTATGAAGTGATTAGCTACATCAAACTCGTTGTGGTATCGTTTTACCATAATCTCGAGGAATTTGAGTGTACATGGTACTCGATGCGATAAGGTTCGAGGTTCATTTCATTTGTCTCGATCCAATGGTGAGTGTTGACTCAATATGTACCTTGATTTTCAAAAGTTACTTAATCAGTCTGGTCGATTGAATTGAATGAGGTTTATCTCTAGCTCGATTAGAAAAGTTAAGAGAGTTGTGACTTTTATCCTTTTTCTGTAACATGAGTATGCGCTAGATAAAAATTCAATGTTTGCGAAAACTGCTCAAAAATAGTACAGCTAAACAATATTGACACTCCTTTTCGTATCCATTTTAGACAAAACTCATCATCTTTAAGTAGTGGATATGTTTTGCACGTTTTTGTCACACTATGTACTCATTTGGTATATATTAGAGGTATCCTTGCATTGTGTTATTAAAATCTCACCAGTATTCACTGTTCACGTTTCGTTCTTGTGGAATATGAGTCATCGACGTGGTCGCGGTAGTATGATGGTATCGCTATTGTTGGTTCATCGAGCCCTCTTCAAAGTTCTTGCAATCTTGAAGACTAGAGCGAGCGTAAAGTATTGTATGTATTATCGTCCTGGTGTTAATGAATCCGATATTTGTGTAATTTCGAGTGTCGCGATAACGTGCTCATTTCAAATAGAGACAGTCGAGGATTTCGATGGACGAAAATGAGGTATCAAAGGCATACCCACGATACGTGACTTTTCTGAAACTCGAGTGACTAATGCATAAATATTGGTCATTGAGAGCGTTTTAATTTTGAATATTTTTCAAAAGGTGGAAGGAGATAGTAAAAAAAAGTTGAGACGCTTTTTCCTTTCAGGGAAAAATTTAAGATCGTGGATATGTATCTAACCCATTTTTCAAAAAACTTCGAAAATTAAAAAATCAAAAACACACTTTTCGACATTAAGTGTAAAAGTCATCAAATTTAAAAAAATTTTTTAATTGACATTCGTGTCAACATTTCAACACAAAGTGCAAAGGTCGTCAATTTTTTTCATTTTTTCAATTTTTAAATACTGAATTCAGACATTTTAACACCAAGTCCACAAGTCAGCCATACTCATCTTTCACCGTGAGTTTTATCAAACTTTCCCACCCGTGAGACATATCAATGTTACATTATTACATGAAGTCCAAAATTCAAAAACGTAACGCTTTCACAGGATGACCCCCAGCCTTAAGACATATCCACGTCAAAAATGTGAAATAACGTAATAAAAAATTGAGTTTCTATTTTGACCCTTGACACTGTCTCTCCCTTCTCGCTTTATTGCTTTTAAAATTTCGAAATTTATTTTAAAATAAAATTTCAAAAAAAAAAAACAGTAATAATACAAATATTTTGCAAAAATGGTAAAAGTCGCATTTAAAAAAAGGTGAAAATAAAATTGGAATATGAAATAAATCCGTAGAAATCACCGAAAATTGGGTTAAAATTTAAAAAAAAAAAAAATGTCTAAAATCACAAAAAAAAATTTGGAAATTGACCTAAATTATGTAAAAAATTGTTGAAAATCGCCGAAAATTAGATAAAAATTAAACAAAAATGGGTAATCTTGCAAAAAATTGATCAAAAATCACGAAAAAATGTTAAAAATTGGGTAAAAATTGGAAATGTGATAAAAAAAGTTGTTGAAAATCGCAAGAAATTGGGTAACAGTCTGACAAAAATGTATAAAAAGTGTAAAAAATTGATCAGATGTCAAGAAAAAATGTTAATTTGTGAAAAATCATTAAAAACCATCAAAAGTTGGGTAGAAAGCGCAGATAATTATTCAAAAATCACGAAAAATAGGTAAAAATTGACTTGAAATAAGAAAAAAATCTTTCAAAATGATAGAAAATTCGGTAAAAATTTTGCAAAAATAAATAAAAATTGAATTGAAAAAAAAATTGTTGAAAATCATCGCAAATTGGGTTAAAACATGACAAAAATGGATGAAAATTGACACGAAATACGAAAAAAAAATTTATTGAAAATTACGGAAAATGTGGTAAAAAATTTATTAAAATAAGTAAAAAATAAAGAAAATTGATCTGAAATTACAAAAAAAAAATGTTGAAAATTGACATAAATTATGAAAAAATTACGGATAATTAGATAAAAATGGGTAAAAAATGCAAAAAATTTTAATCAAATCAAGAAAAAATGTTGAAAAATGAATGAAAAATTGATCAAAAATTTGTAAAAAAAATCCCTAAAATGGCCAAAAAGTTCTCCAAGATCACGAAAAATTGGGTAAAAGTTTGACTAAAATGAGTTAAAAGTGATGAAAATGGGTCGAAAATCACGAAAAAAATGTAAAAAATGGGGTGAAAGTTGACCTAAGATGTGAAAAAAAAAATCGTTAAAAATCATCATCGGAAATTCACTAAAAAATTGATTAAAATGGATAAAAAGTTGAAAAAATTGATCGTATATCACCAAAAAATGTTGAAAAATAGATAAAGATGGATCTAAATCGTAAAAAAAAAATCGCTGAAAATCATCAAAAATTGGAAAAAATTTGACGAAAAATATTTGAAAATAAATCTAAAATATGAAAAGCGTCGCCAAGAATCATCAAAAATTTAGGTAAAAAATTGCCTAAAATTGGTAAAAAAAAGTGAAGAAAATTGTTCAAAAATCACGAATAACCCGTTGAAAAACATGTGAAAATTTTCCTAAAACACGAATAAAATCGTATAAATTTATCATTGAGCTATCTTTTTTAGTGTAGGGCTAATTCATATTTAAAACTGAAACACTCGTCGGATTAGACATTCCAACGTAAAATACAAAAATCAACCATTACTTTTTTACTTTTCATTGAAATCAATCTTCATTTCTGAAAAAACTGTTGCCAACAATGCATTTTAACCCTAAATTTCCCGTTTTCAACGCAAAACGTACATTTTTAAGTAAAAACTCCACATTTTTCATAATTTGTTGAGAAATTTGATGAAAAGCGTTTCACAAAAACGTGAAGATTTTCCCAGAATAACCCCCCAGCCCAAAACATATCCATATTAAAACTCAAAGAATACGGAAAATTGACCAAAAAACTATTTTGAAGGCTATGACGAGTAGTGATGAGGCTAAAAAAGTCGAAACTCTCCGAAGACTCCTCTAGCACCTCAGCACCCCTACTAAATCTACATACCAAAATTCAGCTAGTAGGAGGCGGAAATTTTTACCTTTTTCATTAATTTGAAAAAGACCCATCGCTGCGTCTATTTCTGTAAAGTAATTTGGAAACGATTTCATATCCTGGGACATACTACCTACCTATGATAGGATTCTTTCCGAAAGCATCGAGATGAACTTCATTCTTGAATAGAAAGTAAGACTTTTCAAATTCAGTATTCGAAATACAAAATACACAAAATTCTTGACCCTTTATTCCCTATGCTTTTTATGGATGCATGTCTATAGGCTAACGCACAATTACACATAGATTCACAATAATATAAAGAAAACGGAATATTACGTTGTGACCTCTGTGAAAAGTCGGACATCGTATATTTTTTTTCAACGCTAAACAACGCGTATATCAATCTGGTCTGCACGTTTCACTCATGCATATCTACTCATAGAACCAGTTTCAGTGTTGTGTACTTTTAAAACGCGGATTGTGAAAATGAGATACCTACCTATGAAATTCTTCATCGGTTGCAAATAAATACGTAGGTATACCTACTTAATTACCCATGTTTATGAATAACTCTCACAAATCGATAAGGAATTATACAAATCATAATAATGCTGATATTATTTATAACATAAACAAAGAAATTAATAGCATTTATGAAGAATGTAATTCTACTCGTGGGTATTTGTTAGTAAATCGCGCCGATTTAAGAAGATGATACTATTATCGTTCATGATGACACGTTCAGTACCTCTGCGACAAATTTAATTGACAAGATGGTCGCTGTGTAACATTAAGCTTTGCTCAGAACACCTAAAACACGTGTTGGCTGCGACTTCTAACCCCTTATATGTGCCACTTAATAATTTTATTTTTGCTCGCATGTGTGTGTAGTGTGTATGTAAATAATACAACGGATTTTGGTGCATGTGTATGTAATAATATTCGTATATGTTGGAATGCCGGACGCAACAAAGTTGTAAACACGATTTTCTTTCGAACAGATTACGCCATTTGGCGAAAGTTTCAAAATATAATGTTCATGTTTTATCGTAGAAGATTTCGCGACGAAATATGTAAATAATATAAAGATCTGTATATCCTTTTACAATTAATCGGTAAGTCTAGGTATTTGTGCAAAGGATCAAATTGTCAAGGATTATTAGTATTTGTGGTTCAAGCACTCGTTGCGAGAAATTTTCAACCAACGACAGTGCAGTGCGCGAATGCAAGCTAATATATAAGAAGATCTAAACGATTTGTAGCCTACGTAAATTAGCAGTTACAATTTAAAGATTGCAAACCGGTCGCAGTTTAACCTATGAAAAGAAAATTTTCCGGACGTTGGTTTGAAATTACGATGTTTTCACACGACGTTGGCTTTTCATGCGCTAAGATTAGCTGCACGAACAATTAAACGAAGAAATTAGCTGTATTTTTAGATCGAATAAAAGTCGAAGTACCGGTGAGTATGTGGATGTCGAGTGGAAAACACGTATAAAATTTACAGTCAAGCCAGTTGAATCATGCTCATTATGTATGAGCATGAAATGTAATGACTATACCATAAGTAGTCGTAGTAGTCGTAGGTATGCAAATACTGGTACCTTCAATTTGTACATTATAATTATAACGTTCGTAGAAAGGTTGGTTGATAAGTTGAAAATGTCATAAAAAAAGAGGTAGGTTGTCATCGAGTTCTGCACAAGTCTGAAATTTCAACGTTACCATTGTATCTTGCACGCAGACTTTTTAGGTTTCAACCTGATCAAGATTCATAGAAAGCGGAAATTTCCTATATAAGCACCGTGAAGCATGTATGTATTTCATTATTGCCGAATTTACCTAAAACTCATGCATATTTTGTACCCCTTTGTGTGTGGAGGGGGGGGGGGTAGCAAGTGGGTGCAAAATTTGATTATTTTTTGGCAATCAATTCCTTAAAAACGCGCTTACGAAAAAAAATGTCGAAGCCAAAATTATAAAACATTAAAAAACGAACATTTTTACTTCTTCGACTTTTTTCCATTTGAGGTTGTGGGGAGGAGCTACGACGCCCGAAAAAAAATCACTTGAAAATTTTTTAATAGCACAAATAGTTCTCAAAAATTTGCTTGATCACTGCACTTCCCACTAATATGTGATGTGATGAAAATGTTGGGCCACCTTTTTTCTCAAAGATGGAAGGGCGGGGGGAGGACTTCCCTTTAAAAATGTGCAAATTTTCCCAGGGATAAAATCCGTTATTCCAAAAAAGTTGAAAAATGGGTTTAAACAAACGCTGTAAAGCGTTAAATGACAAACATTTTCGTTTTTTTATTTTTTTCCTAGCTGGTCACTGGAAGGAGCTATGACGAAATAAAAAAAAGTGACAGTTGAAAATTCCTGTAGAAATGAATAATTCACGCCTATGCGAGTTAGGTATAAATTGCAGCGAGCCGAAAATTGAATGAGTTCAATGCAGTGGGTTTTGCGGTCGCAGAATTCGATTTTGACAACGATTTGAACGTTGGACCCAAATTACGTTTCTGAAGGAGTAGTTCAAAATCCTAATTTTGGACATGGGTGTCAATTTTTCAAGTTCCAAAATTATCTGCTACCTTCATAGCTTCAAAATCCAAAACAACGCATTCGAAAATCCATATACCAAATGCGATACCCATTTGTGTGCATTTTGCAAAATTTTTGTATTTTAACCTCCCGCCTCCCCATTTTGGGGTTCAATTTGGGCCTCGAGAGTTGAAAACTCATTAATCCAGGGCCGCAGATTTTATAGCTCATAAATTGGCACCGCTGTACAAAATTTGACAAGTTTTGGATTTTAAATCTCCCCTTTGAAAGTCCAACTTCGGTACAATGCTCAAATTGTTGTCAAAATCGGATTCCACAATCGCAAAACGCCTTGAGTTAAACTTATTCTATTTTTGGCTCGCTGGAATTTATACCCTACTCGCATAGGCGTAAATTATTCATTCCTAGAGCAATTTTCTAGGGTCACTTTTTTATCTTTTCGCCCCAACTCCATCCTATGACAAAGATCCACTAAATGATTTACATCCTGGAAACATTAAACATTGAAGTCTCTTTCATGTTTATACCTAGCCATATAGGCATAAATGGAAATGAAGAAATTG